>MDKI01092039.1:0-27308 GCA_005239505.1 Nicotiana paniculata
GAATGCTCTAGTAAATTACTGTAGTTGATCGAGAGATAATTGTAGTAACTCATAATCCTCATAAAGTAACACAGTGAGATTATAGCAAAAGAGTCAGAATTAGTCTAGCAATTGGGAAAATAACTGCCCTAGATCCTTCTACCATTGAGTTATCTTTAATATTAAATATTTTTAGATTTTAATATCAGTCCCTTTAGTTAAATAATCTAAATAATTATTGATAAAAATACTGCACCCCAAAATTGTCTGAGCTTATATTAGCATCACTGGGAGTTGTAATAGATAGGTTAGTTCTCTGAGGATTCGACTCTGGACTTTAAACCGGATTATATTTGCAATGACCGCTTTATCTTTTATAAGGCTTAGTTGGGCGTGATCAAATTTTGCGTATGTCCGGAAATGAATTCCGAGGTCCCACGCCTTAGAAATCAATTTTTGAAAGAAATTATTTTGCGGAAATGTTAATGAATATAAAGAAAAAAATTAATGTTTGAAATCATTGGTACCGGGCCCGTATTTTCGTTCCGGAGCCCGTTACAGATTTGTTATAGTATTTAAATGCTAATCGTGAAATTTGGTGCAAATCAGAATTTATTTGACGTGATTTGGACGTACGATTGAGAAATAATGAACTTTAAGTGTTCGTGAGAAAAATGATGAGTTTTGAGGTTTAATTCATTGATCTACATGTTATTTTTATAATTTTATCGCATGATCAAGTCCGTATGATGTTTTTGGACTTGCATTCATATTTGACTTAGAGCCCCGAGGCTCGGGTGAGTTTTGGATAGGCCACAAGATGTTTAAACATGTAAAATGCTGCTGTAAAATTCTGTTCTAGTGCACAGTGATCTTTTCTGCTATGCGATCGCATAGTAACTACCGCGATCGCATAGAGTAAATTCTGGGAGTTCACCAATTGTGCTATGTGAACGCATAGCTTACCTATGCGAACACACAACTTACCTAGGCGAACGCACTGGGTTAAATTGGGCCCGGGGGAGGGGAGCCCAAGTACCCTATGCGAACGCAGCCCCTCCCCCCTACGCGATCGCCAATGCCAATGAGGCCTGACTCTATGCGAACGCAGGCAGGACCATGCGAACGCATAGAAGGCCTGCCCAGGTATATAAATTCACTCTTAAACACGGACAAAACCCTTTTTCTTCATAATTTTCGAACTAAACAGCCCTAAGGACGATTTTCTTCATCAAAGTTCATCCCCAAGTTGTTGGTAATCAATTCTAAACTTTACTCTTTCAATTACCCAATGATTTTCATCACATTCAAATCAAAAACTAAGAATTTTCATGGTAAAAATTGAGGGTTTGGGTAGAATTAAGGTATTTTGTAAAAATCAAATTTTTACCTCGAATTGAGGTCAGATTTCAAAACTAATTGTATATCCGGGCTCTTGGGTGGATGGGTAAACGTAATTTGGTCCGAACCCCGAGTATGGACCAAGCGGGCCCGGGGTCGGATTTTAACTTTTTTTGAGAAAACTTAGAAAAATTTATAATTTTCAGTAAAGTTAGTTCCTTTAGCATTAATTAATGATATTAAGTTAATTATGGTTAGATTCGAGTGTATTGGAGGTGAATTCAAGAGGAAAAGCTATAATTGAACAGTGAGTGGCCTGTGAAATTGAGGTAAGTGCTTGGTTTAACCTTGACTTGAGGGAATAGGAATTCCCAACTTAATTGTTATGTGAAAATGTATGTGTGTGGTGTATAGGTGAAGTGATGAGTATCTATGCACCACCAAATGGTCCACTTACATGATCTCTTCCCCGTTTCCAATCTAATTGCTTCATGTTCATTATTGTCTTCTATAATACTTTGCTTGTTATATTGTTGTAAGCTTTATTGCAATCATGTTTGGGAAAGTATTAGTTGTTTTCCATGGTTTCATTATGGTACATAAAGACCGAGTGGGTTGACATTATTTTTACGAGATGTATATATATATGTATGTATGTAAACTCTTGTTGGTCATTTTGAGATATTATTTATGAAGTTGTGAGAACTACCGTTTATTGTTTATGACTGTTGATACAAAAGTATTGTGAAAGGCTTGACCTAAATTGTGAAAGTTTTGATAGATGTGATAAGGGTGGACATGGGAAATAAATATATATAACTGTGATAAGGGTGGACAGGGGAATTAAATATATATGACTGTGATAAGGGTAGACAGGGAAAATAAATATATATGGCTGTGATAAGGGTAGACAGGAAAAATATATATGACTGTGATAAGGATGGACATGAAGAATATAAATATATGACAGTGATAAGGGAGGATAATTATGCTTTACTGATTTTATTACAAAGATTTGGAAATTTATTGTTTTATCATACTGTTTTTTCATATCCTGCACATTTGGTTATTTCTAAATTAAAGTTTGAAAATTTGGAAACTTGTGTGAAATTTTGGCGACAGCTGAGGCCTGGAATAGGCGACTGAGTTATTTTATTTATTATTTCGGTTTACATTTTATTGTTTGTGTAGAATTATTTTATTGCGTTATTATATATATGTATTGTCACAGGTCAAGTTATAATTGCCCCGCCTTAGCCCCGTCACTATTTCGTCGAGGTTAGACTCGACACTTACTCAGTACATGGGGTCGGTTGTACTGATACTACACTCTGCACTCTTTTGTGCAGATCCAGGTACCGGTCAGCTGTAGAGATTTTAGTGGCAGCTATCTATTATCCAGAGACACGAGGTATATCTGCCGGCGTTCGCAGATCCCGACAGTCTTCTCTTAGTTCGTAGAGACTGTTTTATAATTTTCCTAAAACAGTTATATTATTTCTTTCAGCCCATTAATTGTAGTATTCTTTAGTAGTTCGTGAATTGTGACACCAGACCCTGGGGTAATATTCGAGTTATTTATATAATTAGTTCGTGGTTCGGTTTATTTAGTTGTTTATCATTTTATATTTGAAGTTATTCATTGGAAACCATTAGATTTAAGTTTACTTTGAATTTATTTTATTATGTTTAAATGGATAATCAAAGGAAACCAACTAATCGAACTCTAACATTGACTTGCCTAGCAAGTGTGGTATTATGTGCCATCACGACCCCTAAGATGGGGAATTTGGGTCGTGACATAAAGAAAACTATTAAGATATATAGAATTTCAACATTTTGGACTTCAATCCAGTAATCTTGTGAAGCCACATTCGGGAAGGGAACATATCAGCCAAGTCAAATCCAGCAGCTAATGATGCTATGTCCTTTACAAAACAGTATCAATTTATCTTGACCATGAATCACTTTCCCGAAAGCTGACCTACAAGTTACAGAGCTTGTAAACCAAAACATTTTGTCTGATAAGTTGATCAATGAGTCATGAGGAGTCAAATTAATGGATGAAATGAGACTTGACATCTCTTTGCGCTAAGAAGTTCCACGATGCCCACTTTGCGCATATTTCTCCAGTGATCACCATATGGACAAGTTATAATGTCTGTCTAGTTGTAGAAAATAATATCTCCAGACATAAATTCAGGCCTAGTAGCAAAGCGAAGGTCTTGAGTTTTCATAATTTCTTTTGCCATTTCAGGTGAAGATACAACAATGATCGATATTTCTCCAAGACGTAAGTGAAAGATTGGCCCATATCTTCGCGATAGACTTCTGAAAGTATGATGTACTGGAAGGCGGCCATTCATTAATAGGTGCAAGTTCCCAATCAAAGGTAGACTCCATGGCCCTGGAGGCAATATTTGATGCCTTCCATATCTGAACTAAAGGAATGATGAAGGAAACGAATATCAAGACTGAAATGAAGATGAAGGATAAGTGTTTTGCCTCCATTTCAGATAGAAAAGATCGTATATTATGTTATGGAGATACATTCTTCATGTTTATATAACAAGGGAATGTTTGATGGGGAAAGCTAGTATACTTTTTTCTCTTTTCTTGGAAACCTCCAATATTATGTTGAACTGATAAGAAAATAGGCACTTATTAATTTCCACAGAACCTGGTCGATTTTACGCCAGGAGTTCTATTGGTGACAAATTGATGGAAGCGAGCCACATGAAAGGTGGCAAGAGAGGGACTGACTGTTATGATTTATTGATATTGTCAATTGTCAAGATTGGTTTGCCATGAATTTTCTGCCATCATCGTCATCAACTTTGTTACTTAGTAGTACTAGGTTTTGTTTTTAATTGGTCTTGTTCTATTTTTAGCAGGTTAGAGAGGCTGTAGATTGATATTCAGTAGTACTAATGTTTTGATTTTAGTTGGTCTTGTTCTATTTTTAGCTGGTTGGAGGGGCTGTAGATTGATATTCAGACTACTATGTTTTGATTTTAGTTGGTCTTGTTCTATTTTTAGCAGGTTAGAAGGTCTGTAAATTGACTGATGAATATAGTAGTTTCAAGAATGGTGTGCAATGAATTTACCGCCGAAATTTTGATTATTATTTTGTGTTATTTGAGAATCAAAATTATCCCACTTTCAAGACAAATTTGCAAGTAGATAACGTTAGCTCAAAGAGAATGTTTATGCCTAAACTTAAATATAATAGATCTGATAGAATGTACTGTTATCAATCATAAGAAAAACAAATCAAAACACAACTACTAAACATCACACAAATTAGTCATTTTAAATTGGAAATTTTTTAGGTTATGTAAACAAGATTAGTGAAATGATTTTGAGGCACATCCTTGAGGCACTGGCTTTCCCAATAAGCAATTAGCCTTTCAATTTCGGAACAGTGTGTTCTGCTCCATCGTTAAAATGCTGACATTACTAAACTCATAAACGATGCAACGACAACAAATCTTCCAACTTTGGAAGTCACAGTAGCTGCATTTGCTGCTGGTGGACTTGCAGTCTTGTTACTCGAAGATGAATCTGAAAATACATATGTTAATATATTAGAGGCCGTGTAACTTAACTGATTGGAAGTAGCTGATAAGAATCAAGTGCGTGATGTTGAGAATACTTACTGTTTGAGGCTGAAGGAACAGATGGGGCTGAACCAGGTGACGCAGTGGCTATAATGGAGCCAAAACTCAGGTTAATTAGTTGCTAGAAAAATTAATAGTGCAAAACAATGTTCGTCATGATTAATGAAGTTAAGTGTCTACTATGCAATGAATAATTGTTTTAAGGATCAAATATCTCAAAGAAAAAGAATTACTTAATAAAAAATGAGATTCAATAATGTCTATAAAAGAAATTTAGCAAATTAGCGGAAAAAGTACTTATACCCTCATTATATTACTGGGCATTGATTTAACAAGATCAGGCAGCAAACTCTATTTGATTAACATGGATCATTCGTCCATAATGTTTTACGACATTATTAAAAACCACTCTCCCCATTATGTTCAAATTATATATTCTACAAAAATCTAAATTTTATATAGCCCCTCTTTTTCATATGTACAGTGAATCGTTTCATTCATTTTACCCAAATTCAACACTTAAGATTTGTTAGGTTACTGAAATTAGGGAAGTAATATCGCGACAGAATTCAATATATTCAATTGTTAATAATTCATGCAGAACAATTCTTAAATTATAATATCGACATAACTTTGTCCGCGAATTAAACAGGCTGGTCCTTAATGTATACTGAATCAAGTCAGAGGCGGATCTAGGATTTATAGTTAATGGATTCCTACATCGATCTCAAATTAATATACAATAGTTTATGGGTTCACAACATAATAATTGTAGATATTTAATGAATTTCTTAGTATTTATACAAGGTATGAACAAAAGTTACTGGATTCCGGTGAACCCGGTCTTTGTGCTCTAAATTCGCCCATGAATCAAGTTTTCCGGTGCACAAAGTATCTCATATTCACACAGTGTCTAGGGAAAAGCCCGCACCCCAATGAATGTGATGTCGACAGTCTACCCTAATCCAAGCATTAATGATTGTTTTCACGGCTCGAACCCGTGACCTATATGGAGACAACTTCGTTGTCGCTCCAAGATTCCCCTTCAACTATGTCAGCATTCACTAAGGAAGAAAAAAAGAAAAGAAAAGATGCATCCATACAAAACTTGATTCAGAAAAAAAGGTTGTTACGTACCATTATTTTTGCAAAGGGAAAGATCAGGTTTAGCACCACAAGCTTTTGCAAAACTCAAAGCTTCATCTTTGGTAACATTAAAACTCTTCATTAAATCAGCATTACCGAAAACAGTACAAAGACATTGCGCATCACTCGTAATAATTTCCTTCAATGGCACACAACAAGTTGCTGGTGGATTTTTAGAATGTGATGTCAAAGCAGCTTGACATGGCATCAATTTTTGAACACATGGCATATCTAAAATACCACCATTTTCACCATTATCAGCAAATAATGCTCCTAATAGATTTTTATCAAGTTCAATACCATGGGATAAACCCACAAAAACCCATGAGAAAATTATTATTATAATAAAAGATGAAGGAATAATTGATTTGGAATTAGCCATGGGTTCTTTGATCTCTCAAATTCAGAAGGAAAATGCTTTCTGTTATTAATTTGTGATTATAAACAAGAAAGTGCATATATATAGGGGAATGAATGTAACTGCTATTTTATTTAGGAACCGTATTTTCAGGCAGTTACAAAATCTTAATCATTCAATTCAGAAGTACTTTATTGTAACTACTTGCTATTTTGAATCTATTCTTCGTTTAACCAAGTGTCTAGAATATTCCCTAATTTTCGTTATTAGTAGTGACCAAGTCATTATTACTAAACTTATGTACCTTAAATTTAGGTAATTCTCGATTGGACTTGCTATTTTTTGACTTCAATTTATTGGCTACCAAGGGTTTAGATCTTCCATTGCTTCAATCTAACTCGCCGCATAATAAGGCGCGACCGGACTCTTTTTTTTCGTATTACTCCAATGAACGAGATTTATTACTATTACAATAATAATTACGGCTTATTTTCAAATAAGTTAGAATCGATTATATAAATATTCGTTGCTTCCTTTAAGCTCAATTCAAGTGAGAAAACCACATTTATTGATTATCAGATGTGGCAAAAGAATAATTTTGGAGGAGGGGAGACCCTGCCTTTTCATGCTATATAATCGAGTCTGGCATGTCAAAATCCATAAATTTGAACTTAGTATGACGTACTATCTTTAATGTGAAAAAATTATTCACGTGTCATGTAAATCGAAAGTATCATTGTGGTTCACAGACAAAGGTGTTAGGTTCTAAAGACGGGAGTTGCCATCTATTCATGTTCATTGGTCATTTGACTTTTCTGGATAATGTGTCCCCGTGTAGCCCCAACTAATTCAAATTCGTGTTGCGTAATGCTCATTAAAGGAGAAGATTATCTTTCCAAATTTTTTTTTTTATTCCCAAGCTTAAATACAAAATCACTAGTCAAAGACGAAGGAATCTTATCAATCCCATCACAATCTGAATAATATAGTGACATGGTGTTCCAATCATCACCTGCTACAAAAGATGCAACGAGCATCAAATCAATTTCCTCAATGATCAGCCTGTGACCTTGTTTCCCCTTTCAGTACTGTCACAACTCCTTTTTAAATAACACAAATGCAATATCATGCAATTATTATTGATTTTGGCCTGTAAACCAACACAAAAGAAATGGACATAATTTGAGAAACTTTCTTTACTTGAAACATTCACCCAAAGGATGACTTTCCCTACTACCTTGCAGCAATTGCAAAATTTTACACGCGTCCTTCCCCTCAATGGAAGTAAAAATATATTTAACAATCGGAAAAGGAGCTAAACTACTCTTACTGTTTGATAAATAGTTTACAACCCTCCGTTCTTTTATCAGTCTAAAAATACACTCTTATTATCTATTAGTCCAAAAATACACACTATATTATTTTTATTAATAAATATTCCTACATTTAATGGCAGAAGAAGTGGGCCACTTTCTTAATACGCTGCCATTTTTTTATTGGGTCACGTGAATCTTAAGTTCAGACCAAAAAAAATGAGTATTACACCCGTCCCACTTTCTCACCCGCCCCAATACTTTTTTATAACCCGAATATAGGCGCTTACGTCAAACACTTTTGTGGGAAAATATCTAATTTCGTCGGAGAAATAATATTCTAGCCACCTTCTTCGTTAATTAAAACCTTGAGTCTCGTTCATTCTTTTTCTTTTTGGCCAGATCAAAATTATTTTCCAACCATACCGCTGTTCGAGATTCAAAATCATTCTAATTCTTCTTAAATCCATATTTTTCTTTCTTTTTCTTCTCGAATCAAGATCCATTTTTCTCCTCTACTCAACCCCAATTATTCAGCATAAAGCAGGGACCAGGTTAAGAGGTAACGTCAAATACCTTAAAAGTAGTGGATTCGATTTTGACGAAAGCGCAAGTTGCAGCTGCAACCATGAAATAGCTGGATTATTGGAATCTGAGGGAAGACGATGACATGGAAGAATTTTCGCCAGAGGAAAATGTATTTACCGGCAGCGACAAAGTTTGAAGAACCGAATGGGTGGAAGTGGAAACCACGAGTGTGATTTTTGTGCAAGTGTAATGAGTCGGAGCAGAGGGGGCATAAAGTGGTTATCTATATATAATAAAAGGAGGGGCAAAAACACATTATTAAGATAAATGGCATAACCACAAAAAGCCAAGTGGCATTATTAAGACCAAATAAATACTTTTTTGTTTACCTTGAAAATGGTATTAACAATTATATTTGATTTGTGATTCTAAAAATATGTGATTTACTCTAATACTAGTTAATAGTCAAGAAAGAATAAGTGTAAGTAAGAAGAATATGATAGCCAAACCAATGTTGTCACAGAATTGGGGGCCTCGAGCTCAGTAACCTCGGGGGTCTCGAGGTCAGTCTTTAGCAATAAATTATGAACAGTAAAGATGAAAAACAATAAAGTTGAGGAATAATGTTGAGCGCGTTAAACAAAAAGAGCAGAGTAGAATGTTCTATTGCAGTGAAATTTCTCCCTTTACAAATGATTGGGGTCCCCTTTATATAGGAGGGGAAAATTCTAATATGGTACATCTCTAATTATGACAAAGAATACTATTGGTACAACTGTATAACAATTTAGTACGGAGTTGTACTATTTTTTACAAATCCTATCCGTCCTAACCACGTGTCCTTGGGAATTTCCCGCTTTTTCTTGACTGTCATCGATTTGGCGTTGCCTCGAGGTAGGTTATGACAGGTCCTCGATGTTCCTTCTCGAAGTGTATGTTCCGGGATCAATTCAAACTTTACTTCTAATTCATCGAGCTCGGGCTCCGCGCAACAGAGACCTCGAAATCGGACTCCTCCGATTTCGACCGTATACAGATAGTCCCCGCGTTTCTTATCATTTTGAATTCTTGACCCTTCGATACCCCCATCATGACGTCAGCCACGTGAGGTCAGTTATTGGTGTGACAGAAAGGTTGTGCAGAGGTCATGTCTGAACATTTATCGAAAAAACCCACCAATCAATAACAGCTATTGGCCGCCCTTTTAACTTCTCCAACACGCTTAGATGACCCCTATAAATATCCCAATTCTTCACTCCTCAAAATTTTACTTTCCACAACGTCTTCAAACCTTTACTAACTTTTCTCTACATTCATTCTTCCTTTGTGTTCTCTTTAAACAGTTTCTTCTTCATATTCTGACTTTTCACAAACAAACATGGCAGAAACTTCTAAGACAATTCCCCAAAAGGAAAAAGGCCCTTCATCATCACGCTCGTCTTAGAGAAAACCAGTAGTGCCTCCTCGTGTTGAGGAGTGTACCCCCGGGCCTTGTGAAACATCTTCTGATTTCAAGGTCGACAAACCTTCCTCGGTTGCGGGTGTGAACCCATGTATCGATATATTAGTCTGATAATCGAAACCAGAAAGGTGAAGGTTGATTGCCGTTGGGGGGATGCGGTACAAGTGAAGATCCCTTCACCCGAAGAAGACATAACAACTCACAAAGCTGGTTTCCTTAGCGTATACACATACCCATTCACCTTAAGTCCCGTAGAACCCTCCTTGCCACCGATAGAACCCGTGATCCTCGATTATTGTAGACAATATCGGGTGATGCTCAGCAAAATCTATCCCTCCTTCTGTCGAATCATTTACCTAATCAGGCATTTTTTGAATATGGTCGAGGGGATGCCTTTAACCCTCGACCATCTGATTAGATTGTACAGTCCTTCTTTCTACCGAGGTGGCCTGATTAAACTACAACTTCGATCTTCGAAATCCTTCTTAGCTAGCATAGACGAAGATAAGGACCCAAGGGGGGATGAGCCGCTTCGTTCGAGTCAGAACCTCTAACCTGATTCATGCGGAGAATATGACATTCCCCGAGGAATGGAGTATGAACCGTAAGTGCCGACTCATCGAACATTCTTCGTTAGTCAAATGTTTTTTCTTCCTTTTGAACTAACTCCCTTCCGATGATGCAGCCGTCGAGTGGTACCCCTGTGCTGTCAAGGACCTCCCGGGCTTGGTTCGACAACTAGATTCCACCTCCACATATGCTGAGCGCATCTGGCATGACTTGGCCAGAGGTCGATGGGAGGCCAAAAACCATGGTGAGTTCTTATTACTGTCGTTTTTGAATCTCTTAGTGAAAATATCTCTTGGTAGCACATTTAACCTTTTTGCCTTACGTAGGCCTCGGAGAAGCCGTTTCAATGAAGCTTCCCCCACCTGGAGAAGTAGATACCCAAAAACCCGCCAAGGATAAGAAGAGAAAGAGGGAGACGCCGACGGATTCCCCGAAAACAAACAAGGCCAAAGCTCGAAAGCCTAAGGCTGACACAGCGCCTTGTCTCCCGAAGTTGCAGCGAGTCGTCGTGCTGAGGTCGAAGAAGGAGATGAGACTGAGGGTGAAGGTCATGCCTTCCCGTTAGTAACTCAGAGGGGAAGCGGCACCGATGCTTCAAAGGTTACTGAATCGAAGGCTGCCGAGGTGGTTCGATCTCGAGCTGAGAGGATCTCCGAAGGGAGCTCGGGCCCAGTCCCCGAACCGGCTGATGACCAGAATGCACCATGTGCTGAAAAGTACTCGGTCGAAGATCCCGAAGGAACCAACCTCGAAGCTCCTCGAAGGAAATAGAAGGCCCCAATCGATCCACTCGGGGTGGTCGACGTGGGTGACTCTCCACAAGGCTCATCCTTTTCTGAAGGGTAGATACGGGATGCCCAGGACATGAAGACTCCTGAAGCGGGGCCATCCCACGGGGAGAATGATATCTTCGAGGAATGCCTTGCCAAGATTGAAGAAGGCCCCGACCTCAGCGCCTCGTTTATATTCGAAGAGGCTGACATGCTTTGAAAACAGGTATACTTTGTCTTTTAACAACTATGTTTGAGATTTAATCTGTGCCTTTCTAACTTTCTTTCTTCGTGACCAGGATTTCATGCTCTATGACCAGGCTTTATTCAAGTCTCGGGGAGAGCTTGCCTGATGTGAAGACGAGCTTAGGAAGCTCATGTTGGAACACGATGACCTCAAGGCCCTTTATGTTAGAAAAGAGGGAGAATAAGGACCTTCGAGCCTGTTCGGAGGAGGCGTCTCGAGAACGGGTGATCACGCCCAACTATGCCTTATAAAAAGACAAACGGTCGTTGCAAATATAATTCGGTTGTTAAGTCCAGAGTCGAACCCCACAGGGAATTAACCTATCAGTTATTGTTATCAGACTCACACAATTCTATGTAATCAACTTCCACAAATATTTAAATAACAAATGGTTGGTTTTCTACTAACTATTACTTAATGAAACTATAGTAACTAAGAGCTAACTAACAACGCATTGTAAACAATAATAGGAAGATCTAAGGTTATGATTTCCCCTATTGTTGGAATCCCTTCCCGCTATGTTTGATATAAATTTGCCTAAACTTCTATATCGATCATGAGCACTCTGACTACCGTAAATCTCTCCCGAGTAATTATGACAATATACTAGACATACTCCCCCGAGTTACGCTAGCTAGCTTTAATTACAGCTCACTTAGATCGGACCCAAGGTTTCGTTATCCCTAATCCCACCTTTAAACCCTTCGTTATTGATCCCTCGTATACGTCGAGAGTGATGTTGTTCAATAACTACCTAAATATGCACTCTTTACCGAGTAATACATACTAAATAGGCACAGATAATTGAGGGCCCTTCAATTAACTACAACAAGCATGTAGTTGAACAAATAGAGATAAAACTTTGGCAAATCTATATTAACATAACAAGAATTTCATCCTTCAATAGGTTCCGTCAAAACCCTAGATTAAGATGTTTAGCTACTCATACTAAAATAAGATAAAGTAATAAGATGGTTCATAATTCATAAATTAATGATAAAAAGAAGAATGAAAAACTCTAGTGATGACTTGATCTTCTCTCACTTGTTCTTGCCTTCAGTCTAAAACAAGCTTGAAACTGAATTTGGGCGAGTTTTTGGGTTTATATAGGGTTAGGTTAAATTCCCAGCGATTTACACTTTAGCCCCCAAACTTCTTGGAAGTCTCACGCTCGACCGCGGTCGTGGTCCCAACTGCGGACTCGACCGCGGTCGTTTTGCATCATTCTGTTTCTGACCGCACTCCAACCGCGTTCCAGGCTGCGGTCGCGGTCCTGGACTTCAGCGTAATCTTTGCCTTTTTCTTGCTCTTTTTCATCCGGGCTATCCTCGATTGGACTTGTATGTATAAATTCGACTTCAAAACGCTCTTTATCTTCCTCCTAGCTCGGAGTAGCTCCTGCAACGCATAAAAATCTCAATTAGAGAATTTTGTTATCTTTTAGAATTCAAAACATCAATAAAGTATGGTTAATTTAGAGCATAAATAGCATCTACATTGCATAATATAGGCTACTATCAACACCCCACACTTAAACCATTGCTAGTCCTCGAGCAACAAAGCCACACTCTACATGCCTAATCTTCACTGGGTAACTTCCCTACTCCTCATACCAAGAATAATTCACAATGGTAGACTATCTTAGCGTTACATCCACACCTCAAGAGTGGACTCTCTCTCTAGCCACGTAATGTCCCTAACCGGCTCTCCTACTCTCAGTCAGAGGTCCAGACTTACCTTCCTTTCATGAGTCAAGTGCCTACCCACCACAAAATAGACTTATGTCATAGTCAATGTAATTCACACACTGACGACTTCAATTAAGCAAGATTTCACTCACCCTCAGAAAGAACTTCTTGTGCCACAGAAAATGCACCATAGGCTTGCCTGTAGTGTAATACTCTACTAATCGACCTCATTTGGTCTATAATCAATTAGGACTTTATTTGGTTGTAAAGTTGGCTACGGGACTGGTAGGATACATTTGGATATAAGAGTGACTACACCTCCCTAAGCACTTTAATACATTTTTTTTAAATTTAAGCCCACACTTTTTTTTTCAAACCACCATTCCACCTTTACATCCATGTGTTATACCCCCTAATTCTTTAAGAACACTTCTTTTTTTCAAAAGCCACCACCATTAGAGACTTATTCTTTAAACAATACAGCTCATTTTCTCTCCTTTTTTTCTTTTTTTTTTCAATTCCGGTGGCTTTTAGTGTTAATTGTTACGCCGTGCACCTTTATTCATATTTTCTCAGTTCCAATCAAAAGCCCAACCAACCACCCCACATTTGAACTTTTTCATATTCATCATAATTCAAGTGCTTACAAGAGGTGATAGGGTTTAAAAAGATGGACAATTCAAAAATTGGGTAAGACTTGTAATGTGGTTGCCAAAGAAAACAGGATTACAGGCTCAAAGGGGTTAACTATGGTATATACAATCAGGTGGGTAAAACATACATAGATAGGTTCAACAAAGAAAAGCCTATATCACTCCCTAGACCAAATAAGGCTACCATTTCGCTTCGTAAACACACAGGGCAAGTTCTAGGCATTGAATGTTAGCACAGAATACACAAAGACTCACTCACACATGGCACATGACTCAATTCAGTTTGGATCATCAGACACTCTGATCAAGGTACTTAAGCCAAATAAAGAACACACATTTTAATTCTTTCTCGCTAGAGTCAACTAATGATCCTAAGTGTCACACTAAGGTAATCTATATTCAAGGTTCCATGGAGTTAGGGGATCCTATTTCCATTCTTTCCCTCGCCCATAAGTTCCTAACTAAAAAGAAAAACTAACTACACCCGGTTCAAATGAAAACCCTTGGAAAAGAACCATGGTTTAAAGAAAAACCAAGGGGGAGTTGATACACTACTACAAAAACCAAAATCTTTTTTTTTGTTCGACTTAAGTTCCTCAAGAAACCCGTCGAGAGGTGTCCATAGTTGGGCCAAGTCGAGGTTAATAATCAACAAAAATACCAATCAAATACATGCAAATATACAACAACAAGAAAATCATCCCCCACCCCACACTTAAAAATTTGGCGTGTCCCTATGTCAAGTAAATTAAAGTAGAGTAAGGTAAGGGGACTTCCCTGGTTCTCAATCCTGATCGGAGACAGTACTAGGATCGAGGTGACATGCTCGTCCTAGCACCTGTAGCCAGCCCATTATCTTCTTCTCTGAATTAGCACTTTGAGTGGCCAAAGTATCAACTCTAGTACTCAGGTCAGTGATCGAAGTGCGCACCCCAGCCATGTCCTGCTCCAATGCTGTCAAACGGGTACTCCGGCAGCCCTGTGACGGGCTTGCCTCATCAACAATCTACACATGTAGGGCGAAGTCATGCACAACTCCCTCATCACCACCACCATCATCATCATCATCATCATCATTCGCCTCATCGAAGGGATCATTTTGCTCAGCTTCAGGTTCCACCGGGTCTTTCCCAACGGTTATTTTGCTCGCCCTGAAATGTGGCCTTTACTTGCACATTCCCATCTACATTGGGATTCTCAAGGACTCTTGCCGCTCCACACAGTCTGGTGACCAGAGAAGGGAAGTAGAAACCATACTTCTTCTCCTTTGAGCGAATGAACATTTCGTCTTGGATAACCCGGGCTATGTCAAAATCGTGGCCATTCATGAAACACCAAATCGCCATTGCCCTTGGCCAATTAATATCAGTAGTATTGCTTGATGGCAACAGACGACTGTTGATGATTGTCATCTAACACTTTGCCTCCCAAGTGAGAGAGGCTGAGTTCAGGTTGATTCCAGGGGTAACCCATATTAAATCCCTGTCAGGCACACAGATGGTTTGGGAGAAGAGGTTCCAAGTGACAGGCTTTTTCTGATATGTCTGATAAAAGTCTTCCTCCCCGTTAAAGACTGGCAACTTGTACACTTGCCGGATAGCTTCGAGTTAAGCATTCACACGGGTTTTGCGCACCGTGACAACCCAATCAACATGCTCCGGGCAATTGGCAAACAATTCTCATACCAACATCAGATTGCCCTCCTCCGGTTCCTCAAAAAAAATGTCCAGCTGACATCTCCTCAATTCACGGTATATGTTCGGGCCTTCAATCTGAAGAGCTGCCCTTTCAATGGCATGTTCGGGCACAAGCTTCTTGGACGCCTTTTCATTAAACCTGTCTTGGGCTTATTTAGATACAAACCGGCTACTATCAAATTGGCTCGAGCTAGCCTGTGCCCGAACTCTCGAAGAGCCTCCTGACCCACTAGTTGAGGAGCTTGTGGCACGTCTCTTTCTTGATGGATACATAGTACTTGAGAGTGGTGAACAATTGAGATGGTAATTCGGTTATTAAGTCCAAAGTCGAATCCCACAGGGAATTAACCTATGAATTACTGTATTCAGACTCACACAATTCCACGTAATCAACTTCCACAGATATTTAAATAACAAATGGTTGGTTTTATACTAACTATTACTTAATGAAACTATAGTAACTAAGAGCTAACTAAGAACGGGTTGTAAACAATAATAGGAATGATCTAAGGTTATGATTTCCCCTATTGTTGAATCCTTTCCTGCTATGTTTGGTATAAATTTGCCTAAACTTCTCTATCGATCATGAGCACTCTAACTTGCGTAAATCTCTCCCGAGTAATTACGACAATATACTAGACATACTCTCCCGAGTTACGTTAGCTAGCTTTAATTACAGCGCACTTAGATCGCATCCAAGGTTTCGTTATCCCTAATCCCACCTTTAAACCCTTCGTTATTGATCCCTCATATACGTCGGGAGTGATGTTGTTCAACAACTACCTAAATATGCACTCTCTCCCGAGTAATACATACTAAATAGGTACAGCTAATTGAGGGTCCTTCAATTAACTACAACAAGCATGTAGTTGAACAAATAGAGATAAAACTTTGGCAAATATATATTAACATAACAAGAATTTCATCCTTCAATAGGTTCCATCAAAACCCTAGATTAGATGTTTAACTACTCATACTAAAATAAGATAAAGCAATAAGATGGTTCATAATTCACAAATTAATGATAAAAAGAAGAATAATGAAAAACTCTAATGACGACTTGATCTTATCTCACTTGTTCTTGCCTCTAATTCAGTCTAAAACAAGCTTGAAACTGACTTGGGCGAGTTTTTTGTTTTATATAGGGTTAGGTTAAATTCCCAGCGATTTACACTTTAGCCCCCAAACTTCTTGGAAGTCTCACGCTCGACCGCGGTCGCGGTCCCAACTGCGGACTCGATCACGGTCGTTTTGCATCATTCTGTTTCTGACCATGCTCCAACCGCGTTCCAGGCCGCGGTCGCGATCCTGGAATTCAGTGTAATCTTTGCCTTTTTCTTGCTCTTTTTCATCCGGGCTATCCTCGATTGGCCTTGTATGTATAAATTCGACTTCAAAACACTCTTTATCTTCCTCCTAGCTCGGATTATCTCCTGCAACGCATAAAAATCTCAATTAGAGCATTTTGTGATCTTTTAGCATTCAAAACATCAATAAAATGGTTAATTTAGAGCATAAATAGCATCTACATTGCATAATATAGGCTACTTTCAATGGGATAATTTCATCGAGCAGGTAACATAGTATTTGAGGGATTGTTTTACATTTACTCATTTTAGTGTTCTAATGGCTCAATTCAACTCTTGCAGCTCAAGCACAAGGATGACCTGGTGGGGCAACTTCGGGAGGATCTTAGGGTCAAAGACACTGAAATCCTCGGACTGAAGCAGCGTATGGATGAGGTAGCCTCCGAGAAGGACACTCTTCGAGAGAAACTAACCTCGGCTGAGCACCAACTTCAAGGTGCAAAGGGGGAAAGCCGCCATTGTAAGGAGCTTCATGCTGAATCGGCTGCCGAGTCGTCAAAAATCAAGTCCGAAGTTGATGCCATCATGTCCTAGTATCGGACTGATGTTGCTGCAAATTCTCGGGCTAAGAAAGTATCAGCTGAAGCCGAGCTCAGGCTATATCATTCCCTTGATCATGATCGAACTGGAATTTTGGAGGCAGGCTCTCGAGGAGATACACGCCAAAGGTTTTGATCTTTCTGCCGAGATCGAGAAAGTGAAAGCCTTAGAAGAAGAATTAGCTGCACTGATCATTCTCGATGAGGATTCCGTTAGTGGCTCAGAGAGTGGTGAAGACGAAGATGAAGTCCCCAAGGCGGAAGAGGCCGTCAAGGATCAAGGTGCTGAGGGCAAAGCCGTCGAGAGTGCAGCTCATGAGGGAAATTCCTCCGATCAAGTGACCCCGACAGAAGATTAGGCTTCTATTATTTTCCTTTTTTGCGTAAGGGCTCCATATGAGAGCTTTGTAAATATAGTTTTGTAAACACCATTTGTATATATAAAAGGACCTTTTTGTTTTTCCATTTTTCCTTTGTCTTTGCTTTTGAGATTTGATGTTGTTGACAATCAGTCTGATGTTTTGGACTTAGAATATAAAATCCTTAGGTTTCAAGTTTGATCAATGATCGATAATACGCGGCCACTTAGGGTCCGATTTTCGAGCTTAAGCTTTAGCTCGGGATTTTCGAGTCCGAACTTAGGTAAGGTCTCGAGCACAGTGTGCTTCCGCCTTTAAGTTCTTTAGGTATCGATCCTTAGGCTTTTTTAACACCTCCACCCTTAGGCTCTTTTTAAGTTGGCCCTTAGGCTCTTTAGATTGGCCCTTAGGCTCTTTTAATACATCGGCCCTTAGGCTTTTTTTAAGTTGGCCCTTAAGCTCTTTAGATTGGCCCTTAGGCTCTTTTAACATATCAGACCTTAGGCTCTTTTTGAGTTATCCCTTAGGCTCTTTAGATTGGCCCTTAGGCTCTTATTAGATTGGGTCAATTCAACCTCTAAAATGGCTACAATTTTCCTCCATTCTGGCTAAAGACTTTAAAAAAATTTGTTATGCCTTGGCATGTTTTTATATCCGTCTGAATTTTTGACAGTTCGATTGATAGGAACCTCGATTATAAGTCGATGTGAAACGATAAATGAGTACCTCGTGAGGTTCTCTTGAAGGCTGATTTTCTCGAAGCCTTTACATTGTTCGGAGCTGATATTATCGAAGCCCCTTTGCTTAGCCTGATTTAACCGGTTTTTTCGAAGTATTTGAAGGCCGTTAGTTTTATGGCGGAAGTCGGATGTCTCCGAGCCACATTATTTCGGTCGTAGCCTTTTCATATCGCCGTAATCTTTATATTTGGCCGTAGCCTATAGTCCCCGAGAGAGATGGTCTCGGCCTTAATATCGAGGGTATGCCTTTTTAGGGGGATTATAAGTTTGAGTATATATACTTGGCCTTAATATCGGGGGGATGCCTTTTTTAAGGCCTTATAAGTTCGTATATGCCTCATTGAGGTCTTATAAGTTTAAGTATGCCTCATTGAGGTCCTATGCGTTCGATTCTGCCTCATTGAGATCTTATGAGTTCGATTCTGCCTCATTGAGGTCTTATGAGCTCGAGTTTTTAATGATTCGATAAGTTGACTATCGAAGACAGTCCCCGAGTGTTCGGGTGTATTTGTCCCTTGAGCCGTTTAATCAAAATAGTAGACTTCTTTGAGGCACAAAGTGTTTTGATATAATAAGAATGCTTCTTCAAATGATCGATACATGCGTACATGTTTTGCCATGGGGCTCGACTATTCTATATGGACACAGTTCATTTGACCGTTTGGCCCCTTACTACATTCTCTTATCGAGGCCCTCTTCGGCATAACTTGCTTTCTTCGAGAAAGTAACCTCCGAGGGTGATGCCCCCGGTATTCGAAGTTGATAGAAAAAGAAGCCTTGAATACTTTTTGAGTTTTCCTTAGGTAGCATATAGGTGTTTCATTGTTAAAAACCTTGCCGGTAAAACCTATTCGGGATAAAACCCGATCTAAGGGAAAAAGAGTGCAACACATGCTTTAAAACCAAAGGTCTTCGAGTTGAAGGGTGCTTCCATATCTCCAATCGAACACCTGTAAGGAGATAGTATGAAATATAATTTGAAAAAGGAGAAGGTTATACCTTAGCAATAATAGCGTTTGAGCAGTGATATGTTCCAATTGCTTGGCAGTTGCTCGCCTTCCATAGTGCTAAGCTTGTAGGATCCTTTGCCTACTACCCATAGGACACGGTATAGTCCTTCCCAATTAGGGCCTAACTTCCTTTTATTTGAGTTTCGAGTGTTGAGGGTGACTTTCCTTAGAACTAAGTCCCTGACTCACGCTTTTCATCTAGTAGCTCGAGGGAGGTGTTCATGGCCTCGTTGTTTGATTCCTTGGGGGTATGCTGAAATTTAACGCTCGGTTACCCTACTTCGACTGGTATCAATGCCTCGAACCCATATACCAAAGAGAACGGGGTCTCCCATGTGCTCAACTTCAAAGTTGTTCGATATGCCCATAGTACTTCAGGCAGCACTTCTCTCCACTTCCCCTTCGCATTCTCTAACCTCTTCTTTAAGTTTTGAGTGATAGTTTTGTTTGTGGACTCGGCTTGACCATTTTCAATAGGGTGGTAAGGTGTCGATAGGATCCTTTTGATTTTATGATCCTCGAGGAATTTCGTCACCTTGTTGCTGATGAACTGCTTCTCATTATCACATGTAATCTCGGAGGGGATCCCGAATTGGCATATGATGTGGTCCCATATGAAGTCGATGACTTATTTTTCTCGTATCTTCTCGAAGGCCTGCGCTTCTACCCATTTCGAGAAGTAGTCAGTCATAAATAAGATAAATCTAGCTTTACCTGGTGTTGTTGGTTGGGGTTCGACGATGTCCATCCCCTATTTCATGAATGGCCACGAGGATAGGACTGAGTGTAGTTCTTC
This sequence comes from Nicotiana paniculata, assembly GCA_005239505.1. Taxonomy (NCBI): domain Eukaryota; kingdom Viridiplantae; phylum Streptophyta; class Magnoliopsida; order Solanales; family Solanaceae; genus Nicotiana; species Nicotiana paniculata. The sequence goes on from MDKI01092039.1 coordinate 20,184, forward strand.
ACGGGTTGATGTATCATCGGTGCGAATCTTTGGCATTTGTCACATTTTTGAACGAACTCCTTGGTGTCCTTTTCTATGCTATCCCAATAATACCCCGCTCTGGATTACTTTCGAACTAAAGAATCAACACCGGATTGGTTTCCACAAGTGCCTTCATGGATTCCCTGTAGCACATAGTCGGTGTCCCCTAGTCCCAAGCATACTGCTAGTGGTCCGTCAAAGGTCCTCCTATACAATGTTCCATTCTCATCGAGTGAAAATTGAGCTGCTTAGGCTCGAAGGGCCCTCGATTCTTTTGGGTCCGTGGGGATCTTCCCATGTTTCAAGTAGTCGATGTACTTGTTTCTCCAATCCCATGTTAGACTTGTTGAGTTGATTTCTGCATGACCTTCTTCGATCACCGACTTTGATAGTTGTACGACAGTCCCCGAGATTATGTCATCTTCTTCAATCGAGGATCTCAAGTTAGCAAGTGCATCGGCCTCACTATTCTGTTCTCGAGGTATGTGGACCAGGGTCCACTCTTTGAAGCGATGCAATGTCCCTTGAAGCTTGTCTAAGTATCTTTGCATCCTGTCTTCTCGAACTTCGAAGCTTCCATTTACTTGGTTAATTACCAAAAGAGAGTCATATTTTGCCTCGATGACCTCTGCTCCTAGGCCCTTGGCTACTTGAGACCTGCAATCACGGCCTCATACTCGGCCTCATTGTTAGTTAACTTCGAAGTTTTTATGGATTGCCTAATTATGCCGCTCGTATGCGGTATTAGAACTATACCGAGCCCGGACCCTTTCACATACGAGGCACCGTCAGTGAAGAGGGTCCATACCCCCGATAACGTGCATGTTTTTAACAAGAGTTCTTTTTCTACTTCGGGCACGAGGGTAGGCGTAGAATCGACCATGAAGTCTGCAAAAATTTGAGATTTGATAGCCGTTCGAGGTTGATATTCGATATCGTACCCTCCAAGTTCGATGGCCCATTTGTCCAATTGGCCCGATAATTCAGGCTTATGCAAGATGTTTCGAAGTGGACATGTAGTTAACACACATATAGGATGACATTGAAAGTATGGTTTCAACTTCCTAGATGCACTTACCAATGCAAGAGCTAATTTTTCTTAGTGCGGATACCTGGTTTCAGCATCTCCCAGGGTTCGACTTATGTAATAAATAGGGAATTGCGTACCTTGTTCTTCTCGAACCAACACGCCACTTACCGCAACTTCGGACAAGGCCAAATACAAGTATAGTGTTTCATCCTCCTTCGGAGTATGGAGCAAAGGTGGGCTCGATAGATACCGTTCTAATTCTTCCAAGGCCTATTGGCATTCCGGAGTCCACTCGAAGTTATTTTTCTTCTTAAGAAGGGAGAAAAAGTGAAGACTCCGATTCAATGACCTCGAGATGAATCGGCCTAAGGCTGTTATCCGCCCGGTCAGTCGCTGTACTGGTTTCATATTGTTGACCACGTTGATCTCCTCGATGGCTTTGATTTTGTCGGGGTTGATCTCGACCCCCCTATTTGACACCATGAAGCTCAAAAATTTACCCGAGCCGACTCCAAAAGTGCATTTCTGTTGTATATTTTTAGGATATCGAACGTTGCCTGTAAATGAGTCAAATGGTCCTCTGCGCGCAGGGACTTATTTGATGTTCGAACATCTTATTAACTAGGCGTTAGTATGTAGCTCATGCATTTTTTAGCCCGAAGGGCATTACATTATAGCAATATGCTCCATACTTCGTGATGAACGAAGTCTTTTCCTGGTCCTCCGGGTTTATTTGAATTTGATTGTACCCGGAGTAGGCGTCGATAAAAGTAAGGATCTCGAGGCCAGCCGTAGCATCGATTAGACGGTCGATGTTTGGCAGTGGGAAAGAATCTTTAGGGCATGATTTTTTTCAAATCTTTGTAATCTACACACATTCTTAGTTTATTCCCCCTTTTAGGGACTACTACTACGTTAGCTAGCCATTCGGGGTATTTTACCTCCCTAATGGATCTTGTTTTAAGAAGCTTAGTTACCTCATCTTTGATGAATGTATGCTTTACCTCGGATTGAGGCCTCCTTTTTTGCTTCACCGGTTTGAACCTGGGATCGACGCTTTCGATGGGTGGTTACCTCCGATAGGATCCTTGTCATATCTAAATGGGACCATGCGAAGCAATCAATGCTATCAATAAGAAATTGAATAAGTTTCTTCCTGAGTTCGGGGGTTAGTCTCGTTCCCAGGTATATCTTTCATTCTGGAAGATGCTCGATCAATACTGCCTGCTCGAGTTCTTCGACAGTGGACTTCGTTGCATATGATTCCTCTAGGGCAACGAAGGCTCGGGGGGTGAGGAAGTCTTCTTCTCCGTCCTCGACCATCTGTTCATCGATCACCTATCCCTCGGGCTCAACTGAGGGTATGGGCTGTGATTGCTATTTAGCTACCTGTTGGAATTTTGACCTCTCCGAGGTAGATGGAGCTGATATTGGTACCAAGTCATGCACCGCGAACATATCTTTAGCTTCATGATGTTCTCCATGCACCATTTTCACGCCATCCTTTGTTGGAAACATCATCATTTGATGAAGAGTTGATGGCACTGCTCTCATGCTATCTATACATGGCCTTCCAAGTAAGGAATTGTACCTCATGTATTGTTCCAACCACGTTGACTGGGAGGATGATTTCCCCATTCGTTGTTTCACTTGCCATATTGAATCCATTCAGGACTCGAGAGGCGGTTATATTTGGTCGAGCAGCCCGAGATGCTCCACGACCCTTGACCTGATTATATTGGCCGAACTACCTGGATCCACGAGCACACGTTTAACTTGAATTTTGTCTAAAAGGATAGATATTACCAATGCATCGTTATGAGGTTGAGATAAGGCCTCGATGTCTTCCTCGATGAATGTGAGGGTATCCTCGGGAATGTAGTCCCGAGATCGCTTCTCTCTTGTGATGGATACTTTTGTTCGTTTGAATATGGGTCCCTGTGGGACGTTGACTCCGCCGATGATCATATGAATGACATGTTGCGGCTCCTCCTATTTATACTTCCTATTTACATCTCTATCTCGAAAATGATTCTTGGCCCGGTCGCTGAGGAACTCTCGAAGGTGTCATTCGTTGAACAATCAAGCTACCTCCTCTCGAAGCTGTCTGCAATCCTCGGTCCTACGACCGTGACTGCCATGGTATTTTCACATTAAGTTGGGGTTCCTCTAGGAAGGATCTGACTACATGGTCTTGGGCCATCTTGTGTCTCTAATCTTGCTTATGGCTGATATGATGTCTGAGGCATCAATGTTGAAGTTGTACTCTGACAATCGGGGTACCTCCAATGGTGTTGAGTGCCTGTCGAACCCGGTTTTGCTCATGAGTCCCCGGGAGCTCTGGCCTCGATCCACCCTTCGATCATTTCGAGTTATATGACTCCTCGAAGTGTTTCTTCGGTCTTCGACATATGGTTGGTATCTCTCCTTATTTTCCCTCGGCTCCCTTTCTGCATTTATTGATTCCTTTGCTAATAGCCTGCTTGGATACACCGAGCCCAAGGGGGATCCCAATTGGTTGTCCTAGACCCTGATTTTTGATTGATACCTGTTGTGAACATCCCAAGTTACGGCGGGATATTCGATCAAGTTTTTCTTCAGCTGCTTCGAAGCTATTGAGCTTTGTTCATTCAAACCCTGAGTGAAGGCTTGCACGGCCCAGTCATTGGAGACTGGTGGTAATTCCATTCGCTCCATCTGAAAGCGGGATATGAATTCCCTTAGCATCTCATTTTCTCTTTGTTTGATTTTGAAGACATCAGACTTCCTTGTAGCGACCTTTATGGCACCAACATGTGCCTTTACAAATGAGTCATCCAACATGACAAATGAATCTATCGAGTTCGGGGACAGGTTATGGTACCACATCATATCCCCTTTGGACAAGGTTCTCCAAATTTCTTCAACAAGACAGACTCAATCTCGTCGTTCTTAAATCATTTCCTTTTATACCACAAGTATATGTGGTAATATGCTCATTAGGATCTATGGTCCCGTTGTATTTTGGGATGTCGGGCATCCTGAACTTCTTCGGAATGGGCTTCGGAGCCGCACTTGGTGGGAATGGTTTCTGCACGAACTTCTTCGAATCCAGTCCCTTCAAGACTGGATGTGCTCCCGGTATCTGGTCAATCCTCGAGTTGTAGGTTTCTACTTTCTTGTCATTATCCTCTATCTCCTTTTCTCCCGACTCGATCCTTTTAGTGAGTTCCTCGAGCATCCTCATGATGGTGGGGTCAGCTCCTGACCTATTATTGCTCAATCTTTCTGGTGCTGGCTCAATTCAGGGAGCTATTTCGGGTCCTGCTGTGCTTAGAGTCTTTTGCTGACTCTGCAACTGAGCGATAGTAACATGTTGTGCTTGCAACATTTCAAAGATTACTTGTAGACTAACTTCTCTTTCTTATCGATCATGTGTCCTTTGTGCATCAGGTTGGTGTCCCCTCCGTGTACACTTCCTTCAATATCAGTACCCAAATCGATGTGCAAAGCAATGTGTGAACCTACGTCGACAGGGTTTGGTGCTAGTGCTACCTCGGGGTTTAGTGGTGGCACGGCGACCCTTGGAGCCGTTGCACTATTTTCTTCATGGAAACCAAGACCGTCATTTCCATGCTTGGATGTGTTTACAGTATTAGGCATATTTTGACCTGAAATCAAAGAATCTTTGGACAAGAAAAAGTGTGAATGATAACTTGTGTTATCAGAAAACTAGCACCAAAATAATCACTATTATCTTTAGCTCCACGGTGGGCGCCAAACTGTTTACCTAGAAAATGGTTATATTTTATTTGTGGTTCTAAAAATATATGATTTACTCTAATAATAGTTAATAGTCAAGAAAGAATAAGTGTAAGTAAGAAGAATGTGATAGCCAAACCAATGTTGTCACAGAACTGGGAGCTCGAGCTCAGTAACCTCGGGGGTCTCGAGGTCAGTCTTTAGCAGTAAATTGTGAACAGTATAGGAAGAACAATAAAGCTAAGGAATAATGTTGAGCACATTAAACAAAAAGAGCAGAGTATAATGTTCTATTACAGTGAAATTCCTCCCTTTACAAATGATTGTGGTCCCCTTTATATAGGAGGAGGAAATCCTAATATGGTACATCTCTATTTATGACAAAGAATACTATTGGTACGGTTGTATAACGGTTTAGTACGGAGTTGTACTATTTCTTACAAATTCTATGTGTCCTAACCACGTGTCCTTGGGAATTTTATGCTTTTTCTTGACTGTCATCGATTTGCCACTGCCTCGAGGTAGGTTATGACGGGTCCTCGATGTGCCTTCTCGAAGTGTATGTTCGGGGATCAATTCGAACTTTACTTCGAATTCTTCGAGCTAGGGCTCGGCGCAACAGAGACATCGAAATCGGACTCCTCCGATTTCAGCCGCATACATTTTTTAACTAAAAAAACTATTTTATTTTGAATTAATTGGTAACTCTATTTGAATTAATAAATATAGATATCATATAATTAGCTATATTAAAAAAATGAAAATATAAAAAAAAATAACTACTCATTCAAATTGGAAAGTAGTTTTAAGTTGGAGTTTTAAAGTTATTTTAAAATTAAAAAAATGCCAAATAAGAAAAAATTAAGTTAGCTAGAATAAAAAAACAAAAATATTAATAATAAAAAAAATTACCTATTCAAGTCGGGGAATAGTTTCAAGTTGGAGTTTTAAAATTATTTTATAATAAAAAACAAAACTAAGAAATAAAAAATTGCCAATTCAAATTGGGGTGTGGTTTCAATTTGGAGTTTTAAAATTATTTCAAAATTAAAAAATGAAAATAAAGAAATAAAAAATTACCAATTTAAATTGAAGAGTAGTTTATTTCTAATATAGTAGTCTCTCTCTCTCTATCTCATATATATATATATATGCTGCCAAGTGGTATAACCATAAGACATAGATTTTTAGGACAAAGCTCCAACAAAGTTGGTTTTTAAAAATTATTTTAAATAAAAAAGAAATTTTTAAAAAAATAAAAAATTGCCAAATCAAATTTGGGAGTAGTTTCAAGTTGGAGTTTTAAGACAATAAATTACCTTTCTAATTAAAAAATCTTTTGAATTTTAAATTTTGTATTAATTGGTGACTCTATTTGAATTAATAAATATAGATATCTTATAATTAGCTATAAAAAATGAAAATAAATTACTCATCCAAATTGGAGAGTAGTTTAAAATTGGAGTGTTAAAAACATATTAAAATCAAAAAACAAATGAAAAATAAAATTAGCCATAATAAAAATGAAAATATGTAAATAAAAGAAATATCGATTAAGATGGAGGAGTAGTTTCAAGTTGGAGTTTTAAAACTATTAAAATAAGAAAACAAAAATAAAGAAATAAAATAACATTTAATTCAAATGAAAAATTACAAGAAGTCAAGTGGCATGGTGTGGACAAAATATTTTTCAAATGGCATTCATACTGGGGAGTAGTTTCAAGTTGGAGTTTTAAAATTATTTTAAAATTAAAAAATAAAAAACAAGAAAAAAATAATTTAGCTACACTAAAAAAATGAAAATATTAAAAAATAAAAACAAAATAATAACAACATATTCTGTAACGACCCGACCGGTCATTTTGAGCTCTAGCGCGTCGTTCAACGGTTTGAGGCCGTGAGCAGCTCCATTTCAGGTATTATGACTTGTAGGTATGGTCGGAATTAAATTTCGAAAAGTTTAGAGTTGATTTGCAAAAGAAAATTCTCATTTCAGAAACCTTAAGTTGGAAGAATCAACTAAGATTGGAATATTGAGTAAACGACCTCTGAATCAGGATTTGAAGGTTCCTGAAGGTTCGTATGATGACTTCAAACTTGGGCGTATGTCCGGATCGGGCTTTGGATAACCCGGGAGCGTTTCGATGCATATTGTGGACGTCAGCATTTTTGAAGAAATTTCCTAAGTTTGGCTTGAAGCGCATTTCAGTGATGTTGATGTCCGTGTGGGATTCCGAGTCTGGGAAAAGCTTCGTATAGTGATTCTGGAGTTGGGAGCGCGATCAGAAGTGAATTTGGATGTCCGTAGGTCATTTTGAAATCATTTGGCTAAA
>ML324102.1:0-31333 GCA_005239505.1 Nicotiana paniculata
AAACCCTAAACGTGTAGGAGACTTCTATTCCAATCGAGAAACACTTAAACTCTTCAAAAACTCAGATTTAACCGGAACAGGGGCCTGGCGTTTGGGCCCTGTCGCCTGGATAATGCCAGGCTAAGGCAGGCGTTTGGGCTCTGTCGCCTGGCTAACGCCAGGCAGGGTCAGGAGTTTGGGCTCTGGCACCTGGCTAACACCAGGCAGGGTCAGGCGTTTGTGCTCAAATGCCCTGCTATATCCCGGTGCACTCCTCTTCGCCTCTTGAGTGTATTTTCGATGTATTTCCATGCATTTATCTCGACTTCCATCTCCAATTCACCTACACATGTAATAGACTCCATTACACACATAAAAAGTGTATTTTTATCATTAACACATAAAATGTAGGGCATATAACATGTTAAACCATGAATTCTAGCCTCGCATCAAGCTGGTACTTAAACCACACTGATATCAGAGTTTTCACCCTCTTGAGAACATCATAACAGATGAAAAATCTGTGTGCATTTGATGCCTTTCTATCCATGATGGAACCAAAGAACATTGGGGAAGCCCTACAAGATGCTGATTGGGTAAATGCCATGCAAGAAGAGCTGAATCAGTTTGAATGAAGTCAAGTATGGCACTTGGTACCCAGGCCACTAGATAGATCAGTGATTGGCACCAAGTGGGTCTTCAGGAACAAGCTCGATGAGGATGGAACTGTTACAAGGAATAAGGCAAGATTAGTTGTTCAAGGGTATAGTCAAGAAGAAGGAATTGACTATGATGAGACCTTTGCCCCTGTGGCAAGACTGGAGGCAATCAGACTTCTTATAGCATTTGCTGCACACATGGAATTCACTCTTCATCAGATGGATGTTAAGAGTGCCTTTCTCAATGGATATCTGAAGGAAGATGTATTTGTCAAGCAGCCTCCAGATTTTGAAAGCAAGGAGTCACCTGACCACATATACAAACTCGACAAGGCTCTATATGGTCTCAAACAAGAACCAAGAGCATTGTACAAACGATTATCAAAATTCCTGCTTGAACATGGGTACAAACAAGGCAAAATTGATAGTACCTTGTTCTTAAGGGAAAAGGGTAAGGATCTCCTGGTTGTGCAAATATATGTGGATGATATTATATTTGGGGCGACTTCTGAAAAATTGAGCAAGGAATTTTCTATGCTAATGGGAAATGAGTTTGAGATGAGTATGATGGGTGAGCTAAACTTTTTCTTAGGCTTGCAAATTAAGAAAAACTTAAATTGAACAATGATCCACCAACAAAAGTATGTGAAAGTGCTCAAGAAGTTTAAAATGGAAGACTAAAAAGAAATAGACACTCCCATAGCCACAGCTACAAAATTGGATATGGATGAACCTGGTTCATCTGTTGATCAGAAGCTATACAGAGGGATGATTGAGTCTCTATTATATCTCACTGCCCGCAGACTTGATATTGTGTTCAACGTGGGATTGTGTGCTAGGTTTCAGGAAAATCCAAAGGAGTCCCACCTCACTGCAGTAAAGAGAATTTTGAGATATTTGAAAGGCACCACTGATTTATGCCTTTGGTATCCTAAAGGTAGTAATTTCGACCTTGTAGGATATGCTGATGCTGATTATGCAGGATTCCTGGTTGACAGGAAAAGTACTTCAGGTATGGCTCACTTTTTGGGTTCATGCCTTGTGTCTTGGGCTACCAAGAAACAAAATTCAGTAGCCTTGTCTACTGCTGAGGCTGAATATGTGGCTGCAGCCTCATGATGTGCCCAGTTGTTATGGATCAAGCAACAACTCATGGACTTTGGTATTGATATGGGATGCATTCCTATTTTTTGTGATATCTATTAGTATGGTGAAGAACCCGGTTCATCACAAAAGCACTAAGCACATAGATGTTAGTCACCATTTTCTAAGGGATAACTATGAAAAAGGAATGATCTCAATCGAATTTTGTGCTACTGATCATCAAATTGCTGATATATTCACTAAAGCACTTAGTAGGGAGCATTTTGAGAGAAACAGGCTGGAATTAGGGATGATTAAGATCACCTGATTGAAAATATATATATATATATATAAATGAATTTTTTTTTTCTAGAAAATTTTAATTAGGTACTTAATCAGATTAATAATTGCTCAGCATCATGTCTTTATTGCCATACTCTTGTGCCATGTATTAATATGATTCCCTGGATACTAATATTGTTTATCTATCTTTGTAAATTGAGGCAATTTAAAGATTCTAACAGGATGAACCTGGTTCATCCATGCTGATTCATCTGACTTACAAGGTACGTACTCTTCTCCATATATTAATTCAATTATAGTCATACATGATCAGGATTCTTTCCATAATTAGTTCAAACACAAATACTTCGTAATCACCCAAATTGAACCAGTTTCAAGAAGTCCAGTCTTCACTTAATTAGCCTAGGTTAGGGGGAAATTAAATGTCTAATCAAGTCAGTCCTTCGGGGATTAGACTCCTACTTGAGTACAAATTCTGCAGGTTGAAATCTCCCTAGCCATATCTTTTAAAAGGTCATCATTACGCTTCTCTTCATAAAGCTACCCTCAAACCAAGTTCAACTCATACTACACAATCCAAAACTGATAACTCGCCTTTTCTTCCTAACAATACATAATAATGTCTTCACCACCACCACCAGCTTCTTCTTCTAATTCATCACCTAATCGTGATTACGATGGATGACATTCTGAATCTGTCTCCAGTTATCCATCCGTTTACAGTTCTGAATCACTAGAACTTTCATTAACCCCTGAAAATACACCCATTCCTGCACCCACTCCAAACCCTACTCCTGCCCCCAAGAACCGTCGTGTCAAAGTTCTTGCCCGGAAATCTGTTGCTTCTGGGGCTAGGAAAAAATTCTTGGAGGATCTTATTAAAGAAGACAAAGGTACTAAGTCAGATTCGTCCAGTGAATCCTTTAAATCAGCCAATGAGGAAGATGCACCTGGTTCAACCAGTTCTGAAAAAGGTAATCTTGAAACCAATTCTGAATTTACTTCTGCTGATAAAAGATTCATGTTGGTTGGGTCTATTATAGATGTTGAAGTACCTAGAAGGCAGAGGGGTGGTTGAAAAGAAAGAATTCTTGAGAGAGAGGGAAAAGAAGTTGTGAGGGGATCTGGGGAGGATGGTACCACGCTGGTTATCTGTGGTCCCATTCCTGAAACTGTTGGAGAAAACATCACAGATTTAGAGGGAAGCATAGTTGAGGAAGCTGCAACAGGTCTTGCAAGTCTGAAGAAAGGAACAAATGAACCTGGTTCATCTGGGGAAGAAACATTGGCTGAAAGGCTGAAGAGACTGGGGGAGTCCTATAACCCCAAGAAAAGAAGGAATCAGAAGCCCAAGAAGGCAACTCACCCAGTTCCTTCAAAGAAAAGAAAATTTTCTGAAGTTGCTGATGTTCCTGCTCCAAAAGTAAGAGCTACTCGTAGCACTGTGAGAGATGAAGAAGAGAAAATAGAAAAGGCCTGAAAGAGAGCAAGAAGAAGAGGGCAGAAAAAGGAAAAGCAAAAGATGGAGAGCATGTTGAGGCTATTGAGATTGAAGAGACGACGTTGGACCTGGTCTAACAGGAGGAGCAGCCTGCTCCAGGTGTGGCTGAGAAACCAAGAGCCACAAAGGCTAAGGATTCTTCAAAGAAGTTAGCTAGAATGTCTGTCACACTAACAAGATATGTTAAGAGGACCAGGGCCAAGCCAAAGAAAGTGAAAATTGTTGAGAAAGAGGATGATGATGCAGACTGGAGTGGAGAGGAGGAGAAGGAAATAGGAGAGGGGACTGACAAAGTTACCATGTTTGGAAAAAGAACAATACTGAAGGGTAAGCTGGTGAAGGATCTAGAGGAGCCTGGAATGCAATATATGCTAAAAACTCTAGAGGTGCAGGGCTGGAAGGACCTGGTCCTTCGCATGGAAGGCAGGCTGGCAAGGGCTGAGTTGGTAGAATTCATGGGAAATTCCATTGTCAAGGAAGGCAGGTCACCTCCATGATCAAAGGAATTGAAGTTTCCTTTGATGCTAAAGAACTGGGTGTTATTCTTAACATACCAGCTGAGGGCTATGAGGACTACACAAGGCAAAGATGGCCTTGTCTAGATGGGATGGCCTCAGCAGTCAACATCACCAGATTCTTCAGTGATAATGAGAAGGAGATTGAACCCAGGCCGATTTACAAGAGTGAAATGAATCCAGAGCACAAGCTACTCTTTGAGTTCGTCATCAAGTTCCTACTGCCTAGACAAGAAAGAAGGCACTCAAATTATATGGATCTTACCTTGATGGAATTCTTATACAGGGGAAAGCAAATAAGTCGACCGACTTTCATCATCCAACTCTTTGACAGAGTTGTCAATAGAACCAAAGCACACGCAATTCCATATGGCTTCATTCTGACAACAGTGCTTGCACATTTTGGGGTTCCAGTAAAGAAGGTTGAGATGGCTACTGCCAAAGACTATTTTGGGAAGGAAACTTTGCTGACATGTGACTACAATGTCAATGTTCCTGTGGATGAACCTGGTTCATCTAGGAAGAAACCAGTCAACGGCAAAGTTAGAACTCCGGTGCAGGAAAACGAGATTAAGGATATGGAGATCCTTCGTTTGAAGTCTCGTGTGATTGAGGTTGAAGCTGAGCGGGATGCTTTTAGGGTCGAATTAGCAAAGGAGAAAGAAAAGAATGAGGGTATTCTTCAGCAGATGCTTTCTCTCCTACAATCCAAGACCACAACCTTCTCTGCACCTTCCCATCCTTAGGATTCCCAGAGCTTCCAAAGCCCCTTTTAGACCAGTTATTCAGTTTCAGTTATTTTTACTCTGTTTTTTGCTCATGGTTGGTTTGTTTTTGTTTTTCTGTATGGAGTTATTGACTTGTCTCAATTTCTTAGTTAGCTAACATTTATTGTCTTCTTGTGTTAATTAATCATGCTTTGCACCTGCAGTTGCCTCAATGGCCATGAGCAATAATTAATAAATCTGGTAAGTATATCATTTTGCATACTTTTCGATGATGCCAAAATGGGGAAGATATGTGGCTGAATTTTTTTTTCAAAGTGATATTTATAACCTAATGAACCTGGATTCTCTATGATTAATGCTTAAAACCATACAAAGTGTTTGAACTGTATACAAGATTAAGCACAGAGTTTGTCATCATCAAAAAGGGGGAATTTGTTGACCCATGTCACTGCATAGTTTTGAAGATTGACAAATGGCTGACTAGTTGAACCAGGTCNCTTCCATCTGATTAATTATTGACTCTAGTTGATTGTAGTAGGAGTTTTAATATTTTATCTTTCAGCTTTCATAGAAGCAATTGTAATAGGTACGCATTGTTCAAGTTAGAGTTAACTTGAGGCGTGTAGAAATTAGCTAGGGGCTAGTTACTACAAAGGGATTAGAGTTAGTCCTAGGATTACAAAAGAGTTCATTTTGTAAGTCCGTTTGGCTCAGAGTATTTGGTGAAGAGTTTGAGAAAATCCTACTGAGGAGTAGGTCGTGGTTTTTTCACCTTTTGAGCCAGGTGTTTTCCATGTAAAAGTCTTTGTGTTTTTACTTTACTTCTTTTAATATTCCGTGATGGTAGAAATAAGTACATCAAGAAGAACCAAGTTCTTCTATTGAGACAACACTCAAAAATTAGGTACCACACAAAGTAACTTATCTTCTTGTGTGGTATTGACGTCTAAAACATCAACATGGACCCCAAAATGTCAACAAGCATTGGAGGAATTGAAACGATACCTATCGAGCCCACATTTGCTCCACACTCCAAAGGCAGATGATAAGTTGTACCTATAATTAGCAGTGTCCGAGATAGCGGTAAGTGGTGTGTTAGTTCGAGAAGAACAAGGTACGCAGTTTCCTGTATATTATGTGAGTCGGACCTTAGGAGATACTGAAACTAGGTATCCACACTTAGAGAAATTGGCACTTTCATTAATAAACGCATATAGAAAATTAAAGCCATATTTTGGTGTCATCCCATATGTGTGATCACCACTTATCCACTCAGAAATGTTTTGCACAAGCCCGAATTATTGGGTCGATTGGCCAAATGGGCCGTCGAACTTGGCGGGTTAGATATCGAATATCAACCCTGAACGACCATTAAGTCTCAAATTTTAGCAGACTTCGGGACCGATTTTCTGACAACTTTCGTACCCGAAGTGGAAAAGGAACTTCTACTAAAATCGGGTACTTCATCGGGGGTATGGACCCTCTTCACGGACGGTGCCTCGAATGTGAAAGGGTACGGGCTCGGTAATATTTTGAAACCGCCTACGGGCAGTGTTATTAGACAATCCATTAAAACTGCCAAATTGATTAACAACGAGGCCGAGTATGAGGCCATGACTGCAGGTCTCGAACTAGATAAAAGCTTGGGGGCGGAAGTAATCGAAGCTAATTGTGACTCCTTACTGGTGGTAAACCAGGTAAACGGAACCTTCGAAGTTCGATAGGATAGGATGCAAATATTCTTAGACAAATCGCAGGTAACCTTGCACCGTTTTAAAGAATGAACTCTACAACACGTCCCTCGATAGAAAAACACCGAGGCCGACGCACTTGCCAATTTGGGGTCATCGATCGAAGAAGATGAGATCAGCTCAGGGACTGTTGTCCAACTCTTGAGGTCTGTGATCGAGGAAGGACACGCCGAAATAAACTCTACGAGTCTGACTTGGGACTGGAGAAACAAATATATTGAATATTTGAAGAATGGGAAACTCCCGTCGGATCCAAAAGAATCGAGGGCCTTACGGACCAAATCCTCTTGATTCACATTAGACGAAGATGGAACATTATACAGGAGGACATTCGATGGTCCATTGGCAGTATGCTTAGGACCGGGAGAAACTGACTATGTTCTACTGTAAATCCATGAAGGCACTTGCGGGAACCACTTTGGCGCCGAGTCATTAGTTCGAAAGGTCATCAGAGTAGGATACTATTGGGATAGCATGGAAAAAGACTCTAAGGAGTTTGTTCGAAGATGCGATAAATGTCAAAGGTTTGCACCGATGATCCACCAGCCAGGAGAACAACTTCATTCGGTCCTATTCCCATGTCCATTCATGAAGTGGGGAATGGAAATCGTCTGTCCTCTTTCATCGGCCCCAGGTAAAGCTAAGTTAATATTATTTATGACGGACTATTTATCTAAATAGGTTGAAGCATAGGCCTTCGAAAAAGTTAGGGAAAAAGAAGTGATCGACTTCATATGGGATCACATTGCATGTCGAGTCGGGATACCCGCAGAAATAGTATGTGATAATGGCAAATAGTTCGTCGGCAGCAAAGTAACAAAATTCCTCGAAGATCTCAAAATAAAGAGGATACTATCAACACCGTATCACCCCAGTGGAAACGGACAAGACGAATCAACGAACAAGACTATCATCCAAAACTTGAAAAAAAGTCTAAACGAAGCCAAAGGGAAGTGGAGAGAAAAATTACGTCCTATGGGCGTAGCGGACAACATCGAAGTCCAGTACCGGAGCAATTCCGTTTTCCTTGGTATATGGCTCCGAGGCCTTGATACCGGTCAAAGTCGGAGAGCCCAGCATTAGATTTCGATATGCAACAGAGGAATCAAACCACAAGGCCATAAGTACCAGCCTCGATTTGTTAGATGAAAGACGAAAAGCTGCACTCGTTCGAATGGCAGCACAAAAGCAACGAATCGAGAGATACTATAGCAGAAGAACTAACCTTCGACATTTCAGAGTTGGGGACTTGGTCCTAAGAAAAGTCACCATCAATACTCGAGACCCTAATGAAGGGAAACTCGGTCCTAACTAGGAAGGACCCTGCCAAATCCTCGACATAGTCGGGAAAGGATCTTACAAACTCGAAACAATGAACGGCGAACCATTATCGAACAACTGGAACATATCACTCCTTAAGCGGTACTATTGCTAAGGTATGACTTTCTGTTTTCTTTCATTTACATAAATATTCGAAACTAACTCATTGCAGGAATTCGATCCAAGAAATCGAGACCTCGGGTTTTAAAGTACGCGTTGCACTCTTTTTCCCTTAAACTAGTTTTTATCCCAAACGGGTTTTTCCGGCGAGATTTTTAACAAGGAAGCAACTATGTGCTACCCGAGGATAAGTCAACAGTATCCAAGGCTTCTTTACAATCAACCTCAAATACTGGGGGGCATCACCCTCGGATGTTATGTGTTCGAGAAATGTACCTAGTATCAATGGGTCTCGATAGGAAGAATTTTATAATGGGCCAAACGGTCGAATGAACCGTGCCCATATAGATTAGCTGAGTCCCGAAAACAAAACATGTACGCATGCATAAATTATTCAAAGGAGCATTCTCTTTTCTCGAACATCTCATGTTTCGAAGTAAATTTCTACTATATGAGTCATGTGCTTATGATTCTGATCTATTGTGCAAAACTAACACTTGCGAAAAATATCTCAAGGGCCAAGTACAAGTGTACCTCGAATACTCGGAGACTGTACACTCGAGCTATCTAAGTTTGAAATCATAAGACCTCAAAGAGACACCCCTCGATATATAGGCCAAGGCTACCATACCGGTGGACTAACACTTCGAACAAGTTCGAAACGTTATCGGGAAGTAAGTCCCAGAGATATACCCTAAGGCTACGGCCACATTAAAGGCTACGACCATATTAAAGGCTACGACCAAAATAACGCGGCTCTGAGACGTCTGACTTCCGATATGAACAAAAGCACTTCAAATACTTTGATAAATTGGTTAAATAAGGCTACCCTCGGCAAAGAAAATAAAAAAGTGCTTGGACAAAATCAGCCCCGAATAATTTAAAGGCTTCGATAATATCAACCTTCCAAAAAACCTCAAGGGGTATCATATTATCTTAACACAAATATGTTAAGACACAAAAGAAAAATAGGTTCTGATTATCGGACCCTCGAAAAACCCAATGGGTATAAAAATATATGCTAAGGCATAAAAAAATTTCACTAAGCCTTTTAGCCGAAAAGGGAAAAATAATAGCCATTTTTAGAGGCCGAATTGGCCCAATTTAAAGAGACTAAGGGCCAATATAAAAGCCTAAGGGCCAATACAATTAGAGTTTGAGACCCCGTTATCACTCTATTCGAACCCAAGGGTTCCAATATTTCGAGCTTAAACAAGTGTTAATCACAGCTGGAGATTCAGCTAAAGGATATACTGTGGTGAGCTCGAAAAATTTAACAATCATTTGATAAAATCCTAAGGGTTTACTTTATCCTCAATTCAGGATTCAGTCGAACTTGATTATTTAAGATAACACCTCTATCAGTTCGATCGAGACACCCCCAAATAAGGTACCGAACAAATTTTGAACTCGGGGATTTGCCCTCGTGTAACCCAAATACTTAAGGGTTCACAAGCTTAAGGGTTTATTTCAATTACGAGTTGAACTACAACAATAAAAATCTTCAACATTTTCAATGAAGACAAAGAAACATACGAAGGCATGAAAGTAAAATTTATGAAGGCATCAAATAAAAACTTTCTATTATATATCGAATATACTGTACAAAAGTCCAATCAAGGCCTTACACAAAAAAAGATTAAAAAGGAAAAAGTCTTAAAGGCCTAGTCTATCCTGGGAGCCACATCCTCGGGAACCACATCTTCGGGAGCTGCTTCTTCGACGGCCTCATCCTCACCGTCTCCGATCTCAGACCCACTAGCTGAATCCTCTTCATCAGAAAGTAAGGTTGCGGCCTCGACCTCCAATACTTTGGCATCATTGATGTCGGTCGAGAGGTCGAAGCCACGAGCGTGCACTTCCTCAAAAGCCTCTCTCCGATATTGCCACCTAGCGTGGTCGAATTCACATGACAATCTAATTTCAGCAGCAGCGGAGATCTCCTGTGCCCGAAGATTGGAAGCCTCGGCATCAGCTCGATAGAAGGCCACAACCACCCCTGCCTCAGACTTAGCCTTAGAAATCTCGGCGGCCAGCTTAGCCTCGAACTCTTCAATCTTCCGGGCTCAAGACAAGCTTTCCTCCCTCAAAACTTGGAGCTGGACCTCGACTGACGTTAGTTGGGCCCGAAGCGTATCCTTCTCCAAGGTAAGACGCTCCATATGTTGTCTCCACCCCAGGGTTTGAGCCTCGTTCATCTTAGCTTCCTCTTTAAGCTGCGCCACAAGTTCGCACTTTTGCCGGACCTGCAGAAATGAAGAGTTAATTGAAAATTTGAAGATGCTTCTCGGTGAAGCACCATGGCCTATATACATAAAAAGAGCCAGGCTTGAAGAAACATGAAGTAAAACATAGATGTGAATACGAAGAAATAAAACTTACTTGCTTCAGAAATCGCTGAGCCTCGTCGAACACAAATGATGCGTCTGGTTCGGGACCATCGTCAACTCCGATGAAGCAGTCCCGAAAAATGTCACTCCCTTCATGGGCCTGTCCCATGTCGGGAGTACCCATGGCTCGAGCATCTTGGAACTGCCCCTCGGAGAACGAGGGACCAAGTGGCGAGTCACCAATGTTGAGTATCCCAAGTGAATCACTTGGGACATTTTATTCTCTCTGAAAGGCCTCGGGTCTAGTCCCTTCGAGCATATCCACCGGCTGATTATCACGGCATGAAGCATCTTCACCACCCTATTGCTCTGGGACTCTGTTCGGGCCCTCTTCCAAAATTCCCTCGGCCCGGGTGGAACCGCCTCGAGCTCTATTGGCTCGGTACTCATGGAAGCGTCAGTGCTTTACCTCTTTCGGGTCACCAGTGGGCAACCGTCATCTTCACACTCTTCGTCTTCCTCTGGGAGTCACTGAACCGCGTCGACTCGAGGATCAGGAGGATCGGCTTTTAACTTCCAAGATTTGTTCTTTTTGGGCTTGGGGGCCTTAGAAGGGGAAGTTTTTCTCCTCTTCCTCTCCTTGTTTGGATTCGATGCCTCCTCTTCCTCAGGCGGAGGAGGCCTCATGGCCACATTATCAGAAGACCTGCACATAAAGAAACCAAGTAAATAAGGATTACATTACGAGGAAAACCTCGATGCACAAGCAAAGAAACTCACCGTGGTTTTTGGCCTCCCATCAGCCTTTGTCCAAATAATGCCAGTAACGTTCGACATTAGAAGTGGTGGAGGCTAGATGTCGAACCCAGCCTTCGAGATCCGTAAGTTCACTGGGAAACCAAGGAGAAGCTACACCATAAGAAGAAAACATGAGTCAGAAGAGGGATAAAAGAAGTGACACTATAGGTACCAGACAAAGTTGCACTTACGTTTCATGTTCCATTCCTCAAGGAATGAAATCTTCTCGACTGAAATTAGATCGGAGGTCTTGATGCGGATGAACCGGCCCATCCATCCCTAGTCCTTATCTTCGTCGATACTTGAGAACACCATTTTCATGGCTCGACGCTGCAGCTTTATCAACCTACCTCGATAAAGACGAGGGCTGTATAGCCTTATCAGATGGTTGAGGGTGAAGGTCATTCCCTCGACCTTGCCCGAAAACAACCTGATCAGGTGAATAATGCGCCAGAATGAGGGATAGATGTGGCCGAGGGTTACTCGATACTTGGGGCAGAAGTCGAGTATGACTGGATCTACGGGACCCTGAGTCAAAGGATAGGTATACACACTTAAGTACCCTTTCACGTAGGTGGTGATGTCCTCCTTAGGGGAAGGAATCACCACTTCCTTATTCTCCAATATGCAGTCCTTTTTCACCCTCTCGAGGTCATTTTTTTGATATCGAACGTATCGGGACATAGGTTCACAACGACCTGGAACTGAGGAAGGTCTTTAGATTTTAAATTCGAAAGTCAGTTTGATTGGCCCCCAGACACACTCCTCGATAAGAGTCTCCACCGGCGTTTTGTCACCGTCAGACCGGGAAGAGAAAGATGAAGCCTTTTCCTTTTGCGGCACAATTTTGGAGGTTTTTTCCATTTGTGTGTGTGAAGGAAGTAGAAAGAAAGTGTACAATTGGTGGCTCAGGTAAAAAAAACTGTGGGGTAATGAGCAGCGATGAGAGAAATATAAGGAGAATTGGGAAATAAAAAGTTTATAATCAGAGCAAAGTAAAGTTTGAATCAACAAAAGAGGTGGTATTTATAAGCTTGTGACGACGGTTCGGTATCACTAGTGGCCGACCGACGACTGACATGCATTTATGGTTTTTGGGGAGTCGAACCGACGAGACGTTTCGGTCACATCCACCGCTTACATCATGGAGACAGCGTCATGATTGAGGAACCAAGGCTCAAATCATTTCTTATCTTTTCATTCTAAGAAACGTGGGGACTATCTTTATATGGTTAAAATCGAGCACGTCTGATTTTATAGGCTCGGGGGTCTGCCTCGAGGTTAAGTTCATATTGAAGCAAGATATAGCTCAAAGAACACGAAGACTGAAGGATCGAGATCAGAAACAATCGACATCGGGCAACGAAATAAGCAAGATATTAATAATCGACCACCAATCTCGGCGGAAATCTAGGGATTAACAGGACCCTTAATGGTTATTGATATCAATCATGCGTTCTGTTTCCGAAATTAGAGCTATACCTCATTTAGGATTCCTCTACTATATAAAGAGGAACCCTATTCATTTGTAATCATCATACATATTACATTCACTTATCAAGAAATAACAATATGATGTTCTCTTATTTACTTACAATTTCCTACTGTTCTTACTGTTCTCATTGTTCTTATTGTTCTCAACGCTTGGTCTCGAGCCTATTCCAAATCGAGGTCATTTAACTTGAAAATGGCACTGGTTTGATTCATTCTAACCGCTTAACTCATTTATTTATTTAGTGATTTATCAATTGACGCTGAATCAAATCACGTATCCTTATAACCACATTACAAGTTTAATTGTTACTCGTATTTCGAGGTAAACAATGCTGACATACAAGAGTATTTCCAAAACGACTTCGATTTCATCGATGGAGATGTCGACTTTCATGTTCAAAACTCCCAAAAATTTCCATTATTTTCAAGCCAACAAGTTGTCCAAGGAGATAAAGACTTCTTGAACGAGGATAAAAAATTACGTGTCTACAGTCCCGAACTCAAAATTCTTCAAGATCAGCTCATGGAAGAAACAAGTATCACTGATCTTCTTCTAATGGGAGCTAAAGCTATTGAAGCTGGAAATCTTGATCTTGCTTCTGTAGTTGTCTTGAGGCTAAATACAATCCTTTCTGATCAATATAAGAGAGAAAATTCTCCTCTTGATAGATTGGCTTTGTATTTCACAGAAGGCCTGCTTTATAAGACCTTGAGTACTTCATCACATGAATTCTTGAACTAGAATCAATATCAACCTGAGTCATCCTCTGCTATGACCGCGTTCCAGATGCTTCAAGAAATCTCGCCTTATGTGAAATTTGCTCATTTCACCGCGAATCAAGCAATTCTTGAAGCCACATAAGGGAACCAACAAGTTCATATATTGGATTTTGACATTATGGAAGGTATCCAATGGCCTCCATTAATGTTTGATTTAGTTGAAAGAGGGAATACAAATTCCTCCCTAAGAATCACAGTAGTTGTTGGTGACAAAAATAACTCATTCCATGAAAGACTTCAAGAATTTGCTGATTCTATCAATCTTCCTTTCATGCTTGATCAATATTTCTTGACTAAGAAGAGGACTTAGACAATATTCAAGGGGGAGAGAGTCATAAAAACTTAATAGCTAATGTTCTAATCCCCCAACTTCACTTACCACAAAGAGGAGGTTCACTAGTCAAAACTTTCTCAATGGATTAAGAAGATTATCCCCTAAAATTGTGGTCTTAGTAGAAAAAGAACTCTTTAATTTAACTAAAATCCCATCTATGTCATTTGTTGAGTTTTTTTGTGAGGCTTTACATCATTACACTACAATATATAATTCAATTCTTGGAGGGTTTGGTGAAGGATACAAATTAGCATTAAGGGTAATTGAGAAGGAGTTCTTGGGAGTTAGAATCTTAAATTGTGTAAAACAATTCCCTTATGAGAAATCAGAAAGGGAAAAATGGAGAGAAGGGCTTTACTCTTTAAAAGGTTTTAGGCCAATTCCAATGAGTTCAAGTAATGTGAGACAAGCTAAACATTTGGTAAGTTTATTTAGTGGAGGGTATTGAGTGCAACATGAGCATTGCAAATTGTCTTTGTGTTGGAAATAAAGGCCTTTGACAACTACTTCCATGTGGGTTCCTGCATCATCAAGTTCTAGTCCTTCAAGTTCAATTTCCTTTTAAGAATTTTATTATAGATTTTGGAACTACATAGGCTCCTTGTTATGGACCTGGAGATCAAGAGGAGCAGGAGGAAGAGGGCGGGGTGCAGGAAACCTAAGATCAAATGGGGTAACTTGAACAAGGACAAAGCTCAGGAGCTAGGGGAGAAGTTGTTGGCTATGAGGGCCTGGATGAGTATGGCGGACGCGTCTAGTATGTGGTTCATGACTGCGGATTGCATTAGGGTAGCTGCTAGAGAGGTCTTAGGGGTCACGTAGGGCTCTCATGGGGGTCATAAAGGGGACTGGTGGTGGAATGGAGAGGTTCAAGGTAAAGTGAAAACTAAGAAAACTGCTTATTTGAAGCTAGTAGAAAGTACAAACGAGGAGGAAAAAAGGACTTGTCGTGAGTTCTACAGAAAGGCAAAGAAAGAGGCAAAGTTAGCAGTTACGACGGCTAAGAACACGGCGTTTGCTCATTTGTAGGAGGAGCTCGAGGGAAAATGCGGGGACAAGAGGTTGTACCGGTTGGCCAAGGTGAGGGAGAGGAAAGACCACGACTTAGACCAAGTCAAGTGCATCAAGGACGAGGATGGAAAATGTTCATGGACGAGGCACTCATTAGGAGAAGATGGCAGACATACTTCTATAAACTGTTGAATGAGGAGGGGGATAGACGCATTGTGCTGGGTGAATTGGAGCACTCTGAGAGTCAGCGGGATTTTGGGTACTGTAGGCGGATTACGGTAGAGTAGGTGGAAGGGGCGATGCTAAGATGTGCAGTGGCAGAGCGACGGGGCTAGGAGAAATCCCGGTGGAATTTTGGAAGAGCGCAGGGCAGGCAGGTTTGGAGTGGCTCACTAGGCTATTTAATGTTATTTTTAAGAAAAAGAAGATGCCCGAAGAATGGAGGTGGAGTACGATGGTTCTGCTTTATAAGAACAAGGGTGATATCCAAAATTGCAACAATTATCGGGGTATCAAGTTATCGAGTCACACTAAGAAGGTTTGGGAGAGGGTGGTGAAAGCCAGGGTGAGGAGGTGCATGTTTATTTCTGAGAATCAGTTTGGATTCATGCGGGGGCATTCGACTACGGAAGCGATTCATCTAGTAAGGATATTAGTGGAGCAGTACAGGGAGAGGAAGAAGGATTTACATATGGTGTTTATTGACCTTGAGAAGGCATACGATAAAGTTCCTAGGGAGATCCTGTGGAGGTGTTTGGAGGTTAGCAGCATTAAGGTAGCTTACGTTCGGGTGATTAAGGATATGTATGATAATGCTGATACTTGGGGTGAGGACAGTGGGTGGTGACTCGCAGCATTTCCCTGTGGTGATGGGGTTGCATTAGGGATCGGCTCTTAGCTCATTTTTATTTGCCTTGGCGATGGATGTACTATCGCATCAAATCCAAGGGGAGGTGCCTTGGTGCATGCTATTTGCCGATGATATAGTGTTGATTGACGATACGTGTAGTGGAGTTAACACAACTTTGGAGGTTTGGAGATAGACCTTAGAGTCTAAAGGTTTCAAACCGAGTAGAACCATGACAGAATACTTGGAGTGCAAATTCAGTGACGGGACCTATGATGCAGACGTAGACGTTAAGCTTGATGCTCAAGTTATTCCCATGAGAGCGAGCTTTAAGTATCTCGGGTCTAATATCCGGGGTAACATGGAGATTGATGATGATATCACACATCGCATCGAAGCGGGATGGATGAAGTGGAGGCTTGCTTCTGGTGTTTTCAGTGATAGGAATGTGCTTATTGAGTGGTGGTTCAGCTGTCTATGCTGTATGGGGTTGAGTGTTGGCCAGTCAAAAACTCCCACGCGCAGAAGATGAGAGTAGCAGAGATGAGGATGTTGATATGGATGTGTGGGGTACCAGGAGAGATACGATTAAGAATGAAGCTATCCGGGACAGAGTGGGAGTAGCCTCCGTGGAGGAAAAGATGCGGGAGTCACGACTGAGATGGTTCGAATATGTTAAGAGAAGAAGCATTGATGCTTCTGTCCGGAGGTGTGAGAGGTTGGCCATGGAGAGTTTGAGAAGAGGTCGAGGTAGGCCTAAGAAGTACTGGGGAGAGGTGATTAGGCAGGACACGGCGCTGCTTCAGTTCACTGAGGACATGACCCTTGATAGAAGGGTGTGGAGGTCGAGGATTAAGGTAGAAGGTTAGTATGTAGTTTATAGTGTTCACCGATAGTCTTAGTAGCATGCATGTCCCTTCATATTCTTAGATTTTTATTACGCTATGTGGTTTTGTTCGCCTCAGATATTGTATTCCCTGTTGTTATTATTTGGTACTACTTATCCTTTATCTCTCCCTTTTCTTTTCTCTTCCATCTTTCTTCCTTCCGTGCTTTCCTCTTCTTCATCTTGCCCTTCCTGAGCTGAGGGTATATAGGAAACAACCTCTCTACCTGCATTAGGTAGGGCTAAGGTCTGCGTACAGACTACCCTCCCCGGACCCCACCTGTTGGGATCAAACTGGGTTTGTTGTTGTTGTTGTTGTTGGGAATTGAATTAGATAGGGGCATTAGATTATTTTTCAATGTAAATATAGTGAAAGTAGTTTTGGGAGATTGAATTAATGAGATTGTATTTCTTGATTGTCCTCGCAACTTATGGCCTACACAAGAACTATGTACCTATTAACACTAACAAGTATTAGTACATGCGCGGTGCGTAGACATTATTTGCCATGGCCTGGAACTCCCACCTGCGGGACCATGATGGCGCCTAACATTTAACTTGCTAGGCAAGCCAATGTTAGAGGATCTTTAAGCCAATTTTAATCAATTTCAATAAGTAAAATCAACTAAGCTGAAATGAAACTAAAACCGGTGTGGAAATAACATAAGAAACCAATAATATCTAAGTACAACCCGGATATGGAGTCACAATTCACGAGCTTCTAGAGTCTCTACAAACAGGGTTTGAAATAAATACAATTGTCTTGAATGAAAAGAATAGTAAAATAGGGGAAATGAAAGGGGACTTCAAGGTCATGGACGCCATCAGATCTACCTCGAGCCTCCAAAAGTAAATTCCAGCTGAAACGCCTCACAGACAGTTGGGACCAGTACCAAAATTTGTACAAGAAGTGTAGAGTGTAATATGAGTACAACCGACCCAATGTACTCCGTAAATGCCGAGCCTAACCTTGACGAAGTAGTGACGAGGCTATGACAAGACACCTACGTAAAATAAACCTATACAGATAACAATATACGTACAACATAACAATAAATAAAAGCTAAACGTGTGATTTTGGGAGGGGACGTGCGAAAGGGGTACAAGATACGATAAATACCACAGGGAATGATAACAAGAAACAGTTAATAAGCCTTTAGCCAGCAAAATGAATAAACATAATGAAGAAAACTGCACGACATCACCCTTCGTGCTTTTACTCTCAACCTCACTATAAAACAATAATATCAGCACGACATCACCCTTCGTGATTGTACTCTCAACCTCACTATGATACAATAATAATGACACGACATCACCCTTCGTGCTTTTACTCTCACTTTCATCATAAATCAATAGATACGACACGACATCACCCCTCGTGCATTAACACGCTCGTATGGCACGACATCAACCTTCGTGCATTAACACTCTCTCTTATCATGTAACAGTGAACATATAACAAAAAGGAGATAAAATAAGCAAGAACATGCCTCACATAAACAACGCTTCCACAATACCTACCTCAACTTCAGAAAACAATACTCAATTATCTCAAATAGCTCATAAATGCGAAAAGAATGATCAATTTAGTAACTAACTAGTCTAAGCATGGATATCAAGATCAAGAAAGAAATAAATTACAAGAAATAAGTCCCACCTGCATGCTTTGACCCAATAACAACGCACAAGTACTCTTCACCTCATATATACATAATACCCAACATCTAAACATGTAATAAATAGGCAAACAAGTCCTAATCCCTCAAGTCAAGGTTAACCACGACACTTACCTCGCTCCAAAGACTAACTCAACGCTCAACCACGGCTTTGACTTTCTAACAAGCCTCTGAACCAACCAAATCTAGTAAATTATCAACCAAAGGATTCAAAATAAGCCTTAGGAACTACCCACAAATGGAAAAGGTTAAATTTAGGTCATTATAGAAAAAGTCAACAAAAGTCAACTACCGAGCCCCCTTGGTCCAAACCCAAAATTTGGACCAAAACCCGATTACCCATTTACCCTCGAGCCCGGTTATGTACTTTGTTTCGCAATCTGACCTCAATTTGAGGTCAAAATTCCAATATTGCAAAAATCACTAATTCTTCCCAAACCCCCAATTTCCACCATGAAAATCCTAGATTTTAGGTTGAAATCTTATGAAATGTAATGAAAGATTGAAAGAAAAGAGGTTCGAATCACTTAGCAATGAATTGGGGAAGAAGTGCTCTTGGGAAAATCGCTTCTAGGATTCTCTAGGTTTGATAATTTGAAGAAATGAGAGAAATCCCGTCTAACTTAGCATTTCTTCTATCATCACAATTGTGAATAGTGGCCATCCCGCAAATGCAACCATTTGATAGCAAATGCGAACACTGTCCCCCCAGCCCCACTTCGCAATTGCGAAGAGTATGGTCGCAGATATGAACCTGTGGTGCCCATCTATTTTTCACAATTGCGAGGAAGTAGCTCGCAATTGCAAACCTGACAGGAGTTCTGCAGCATCGCAAATGCGAGGCCTGACCTCGCAATTGTCAAAAATAGATGAGCATAACTCTTCTGCCTGGATTGAGCTGTGCGAAGTCGATCTTGAATAATCATAAAATTATCCAAGGTATCCTCTACCAAATCTGTACCCAACAACCGATCCTCCCCCGGCTCGAACCATCCAACTGGTGATCGGCACCGCCTCCCGTATAATGCCTCATAGGGAGCAATGTGAATGCTCGACTGGTAGTTGTTGTTGTAGGTAATCTCCGCAAGTGGAAAGAACTGATCCCACGAACCTCCGAAGTCTATAACACAAGTGAAGAGCATATCCTTCAATATCTGAATAGTGCGCTCAAATTGTCTGTCCGTATGAGGATGAAATGATGTGCTCAACTCAACCTACGTGCCTAACTCACGTTGTACTGCTCTCCAAAAGTACGTGGTGAACTATGTACCTCTATCATAAATTATAAACAAGGGCACACCGTGAAGACGGATGATCTCGCGGATGTAGATCTTAGCTAATCGCTCTGAAGAATAGGTAACTGCCACAAGAACGAAATGCGCTGACTTGGTCAGCCTGTCCACAATAACCCATATCGTGTCGAACTTACTCTGAGTCCGTGGGAGTCCAACAACAAAATTCATAGTGATATGCTCCCACTTCCACTCAGGAATTTCTAACCTATGAAGCAAACCATCGGGTCTCTGATGCTCACATTTTACTTGCTGACAATTTAGACACCGAGCTACATATGCCACTATATACTTCTTCATCCTCCTCCACCAATAATGCTTTCGCAAGTCCTGATACATCTTGGCGGCACCCGGATGAATAGAATACCGGGAACTGTGGGCCTCCTCAAGAATCAACTCACGAAGTCCATCTACATTCACACAAATACGGCCTTGCATCCTCAAAACTCCATCATCTCTAACAGTAATCTGCTTGGCACCACCGTGCCGCACTGTGTCTCAAAGGACAAGTAAATGAGGGTCATTATACTGTCGCTCCATGATACGCTCAAACAAGAAAGACCGAGCGACTTTACAAGCTAGAACATGACTGGGCTATGATATATCCAACCTCACGGATTGATTGGCCAAAGCCTGAACGTCTGATGCAAGCAGTCTCTCACCAACTGGAATGTACGCAAGGCTGCCCATACTCCCTACCTTTCTACTCAAGGCATTAGCCACCACATTGGCGTTCCCGAGACGATACAAGATGGTGATATCATAGTCTTTCAATGTCTCTAACCACCTCATCTGCCTCAAATTGAGATCCTTTTTCTTGAATAAATACTGAAGGCTCCGATGATCCGTGAAAACCTCGCACGACACGTCGTAAAGGCAGTGCCTCCAAATCATCAGCGCATAAATAATGGCGACCAGCTCCAAGTTATGGACAGGGTAATGCATTGAGAATCGGTACAAAGCCTTATTAAAACATATGAGAATCGACACAAATCTTAGTAGGACTACAAGGATATAAATGCATTGGTCTATATTAAATGACTAACTGTGGATATCAAGTATATAAAGAAAAGGAGGGGGGGTCCTAAGTTTTTTTAGCCTAAAGATCACCCTTGCAACATAAATAATACTTCACAACTTCCTTTAGGAAGGAGTTGCTCATATTATTCAGCGATCATAATTTATCATTACTATGTTAAAGTTGCTTACCTAAAAGGTTCTAATTCAATTCTAGGTCATACCCTATGTGTGCACTACCCGTCCCATACCTATGGTTCAGAAGGCTTTGAACCTCTATTTGGGTGGTTCTAGACTTTATTTAGAATGCTCAAAATGATAAAAACTAGAGGAAATTCAAAACAGGTAGGACTGCGCATAATAGTAATGAAAGGCTAAAGTTAACCTCCACACATAAGCACAAAAGCACGCGATGAATCACAGATTTTTAGATTAGGCAGTATATGATGCTAATCATTAGGCAAGATTTCTATGTGATTCTAATTTCAAGTATAAGCAGCGGACATGAAGATTAAAACATTTCAAGTCCTATAGGCATAATTTATAATTGTTGGTGAGTTGACAAAGCGATATGAGTGACCAGATTACTAATTATGATTTTATAAGTGTGCACATTAGGCATGCAGTAATGTCCTATATGCATGGTTCCTAACAATTGTCTGATTAAGCAGTGAGACATCTTTGAGAGTTTAGTATTAACAACGTTGATCTTGTAAATAGTTTATGCGCAACAACATCCTATTGGCATGATTTCTAATAATTGACAATTAAGTTGATTTTATAACACCTTATTCCTATAGACATGTCATCTAGGCGGGGCAATGCACTAAAATAATAGAAGCAATTTGACCAATTGGTTATTGAAAACCTATAAACATGGTATCTAGATTAGTGAGGCATATGCTATTACATCCTATAGGCATGTTGTCTAAATGTGCACAGTGATAATATAGAAACATGTATAGCAAATACTTCAAATAACATGTTTTGACAAGTTAAGTGAAGTGTGTGTGGGACTCCTATACGCATTATTTCTACACATAAAACTAAAGCATGTAGGGAAAATAGAAAATAAACCACATAAATCCTATAGGCATGTTTTTTACCAATTTATGTGAGAATAAAGTACATTATCCCCCTTTTACTAATTTTCCCATCTATTTTGTTCTTACAAATTATTACATACCCAAATAGATTAATTACAAGCATAATAGAATAATTACGTGCCCAATAGAACAATCACAGGCCCAACACAAATATAAAATAACCAAATGATGCTTCTGGGCCTTCACCAGCCTCAATGTTCGTATAAACCAACAGACCCAAATTCCAGTACTTAGGGATGATTAAAGCACTGTTGAATTCAGTGTTCAGGTAGAAAAACAGCATGGCCCAATAAATCAAGCCCAAACATGGAAATAATTATCTCGCTTACCCATAAACAAATAGCAGGAACATAAGTGCAACCAGTCATTCAGGTGACTTAGAGTCTGGACAAGGATAAATACACATGGATTTCTAGTAGCATGATTTATAAGTAACCATACTAAAGGTGATTTCTTATAGGTGGAAGAAAAAATGAGAACTTATAAAATGGCTTTAGCAAACACATAGAATGAGTAGTAATGAACAGATTCAAAGTGATAGCAAAGCATGAAGGGTGATGCCGTACCATTTTATGTTCGTTATAATGTGAGGAAGAGTGTAAAGCACGAAGGTGATGCCGTACCATTTTATATTCATTATCATGTGAGGAAGAGTGTAAATCATGAAGGGTGATGTCGTGCCATATTATTGAGAGTAAAATCACGAAGGGTGATGTCGTGCCATATTATTAAGAGTGTAAAGCACGAAAGGTGATGTCGTGCTATATTATTGAGAGTAAAATCACGTAGAGTGATGTCGTGCCATGTCATTTGTGAGTAAAAGCACGAAGGTTGATACCGTGCCATTGCATTTATACTTTTATACTTTTGTATTATTGTGAGATCATGGCACGAAGGGTGTTCCCGTGCAAGTGAGGACGAAATACATGCATTATGTTATGATATTCTTTTCTTGCATATATCTTAATGTCTTACCTTGAATTATTATTGTCGTATTTATAGTTCTCATGCGACCTGTTGTCACTATTTTGTCCTTATCCTATGTCTCAATCGTTGTCGTGTTGCCTATTCCTTCTATTTGTTTAGCTTGTATACATCCTACCTACTTCCTGCTGTTATGATTGCATCCATGTCATATCTGTTTTGTTGCACTTAGGTTCAAGTCTTCTTCCATGTTGGCCATTCATGCTCTATTTGTTGTATTATAAAGAACATGTACCCCTCTTCCCTTCTATTATTTGTTATATCCATCTTCACGCCTCCATCATGCTAGTTAGATGAAATTGTAACCTTTGTGATCCTAATTTT
This sequence comes from Nicotiana paniculata, assembly GCA_005239505.1. NCBI lineage: Eukaryota > Viridiplantae > Streptophyta > Magnoliopsida > Solanales > Solanaceae > Nicotiana > Nicotiana paniculata. The sequence continues at coordinate 22,842 of ML324102.1, forward strand.
GATCATTAACTCTATGTTCTCTGCTTAGTTTGTTGCTGATGTCTTTCTGTACATTCTCGTTTATTATTACTGCTTGCATATTCCCTTCCTTGTCATTTCTATTATCGGTATTTATATCGTTTGGTTGGTACCGTTTTATGCATATATGGTGAGGATGAGATAAATGCACGAAGCGTGTTGCCGTTCCGTTAGATTTGATATCTTGAGTACTTCGTTCACATTATGAAAGCTTTGAGGTGATTGTTGTGGTTCATGGGCTTTCGTTCTGAGGAAATGGCCGATTAAGATGTTTGAAACTGTTGAATTGTGATTCTTTCTGGTATTCTTCTATTGCTTTGTGTAGTCGCATTGTGTACTCTATTCTATTAATCTATTGTATAGTTTTATTGTTAGTTTACACTATAGTGTTTATTTCTGAGCATCTTTTAACTAAAAGCCTCGTCACTACTTCGACGAGGTTAGTCAAGATACTTACCAGTACATAGGGTCGGTTGTACTGATACTGCACTTCTGCACACTGTGTACAGACTATTGGAGCGGAGCTACTGAAGAAGTCGGGGGCTAACCCTAAATATGTTTGTATATTCTGGATAGAAGCCGCCACTAGTCCTTGGTAGTTTTAGACCTTATTAATCTGTTCATGTAGTTTTCAAACAGAACGTGTATCTATTCATATTAGCTTTGTATATTCTAAGTCTTAGAAGCCCATGAGTCGTACTACCAGTTCTTGGGTAAATTTGTAAGAGTTTAAATAAATCCTAATTTATTTTTCTATAAATTCATTTGGTTTGTTTCTTTTGTTAATTGGCTTATCTAGCGGGTCAAGTTAGGTGCCATCATGACCTGTGATTTTTGGGTCGTGACATAATATTAGCCAATTAGCTATTTGTAGCAAAAAAGGTCAAATTTTTGCTTTCTTTTGAGTGGGTGTTATTAGAATAGATTGTGTACATATTAAGGAGCTTGAATCTCAGTTTTGGGATGATTTGGTGAAGTTTCGAGGTGGTTTGAATTGAATATTCGAAGTAAAAACTGATCATAAAAAATGATATGTGTATTCACTGTGTATCATTTGTGTATCACATATATATCATATTTGTATCAATTGTGTATCACATGTATACCTGTGTATGAGATACATGCGTGATACATGTTTGATACATGTGTTGCAGAAGAATTTTTTGAACTCGATTTAATTATGAATTATGATACAAAACCAGTCCATATCACCTCCAATCTTCCTCAAATTTTGTATATTGACTTATCTATATGTTTTAATGAATTTCAATTGTACCCATTGAAAAAGTTTCTTTTTTTGCTTAGATTTTTGAAATATTATATATATATATATATATATATATATATATTGTATTTCATCACCTTATTTGCTACCTCATCCATGAAATTTCCTTTCGGTCTTGCATCTAATGTTGCTAATCACACTTTAAAATATTGGAGATTTTTGCATGTGATTCTTTGATAGAAAGAACCTTATTTATTTGATTTTTCAATTTTTATATGTGCTTGACTAGTTTTGGTAAATCTATAATTAATGACTAGAGATTAGTAAGTTAAGACTTATTTGAGACATTTGTGTAAGTTTCCCAAAAGAAAAGACATACGAGAATATCCTATCAGTCGAAGGAGAAGGGTATATTGAAGCTGAATTGTAGATATGCGAAATTATAGCTTGAAAAGGCCAAAGGAGAAGAGACTGTTTAGGAATTTTTTTCATTGCTTTTATATTAATTTTCTTTTCATTATCCTATATAAGGATAGTCGTTTTCTTTAGAAATAAATTAGCATAGTCCCTAATTTTTGGGTGCTTGTTTTTAATTGGAGATGCATTATTATGGGATACTTTCATAATCAGTTTCCTAGTTATACGAAATCTATAGTATTTGAGGGTATAACAAATACTATGTTTACGTGGTAGAATATGTTATTTAATTTTAGTCGTCGATTATGAAATATTTTTTGAATTCACTAGTAAGTATGAATTTGACAGAAAGTATGAAATATTTTCCTCTAGATACAAAATTAGGATAATATTGCTCGTTTTAGTTAGGTATTTGGGTTTTCAAAAAGCAACTGGAGTTTTTTCCAGAATATCTATAAATTTTGTCATAACATATAACTTACATACAATCTGTATATTACATTTTGTTCTATAAATCCGGTCAAAACATATAACTTACACACTATTTATATATAATTTTTTTGTATAAAAATCTGGCCAAAATATACAACTTACGTATAATTTACATACAACTTACATTAATTTATTTTTGTCTTTCTCTTTGAGTTTCAATCTGAAATTTTCACCAAAATCAACTCTAATCTTCATCAAATTCCCTCAAAATGGCTACATAACACTACTAAAAAATTTCCATTTTTCGACGGCAATTTCCGGCTACGAAGAAGCAATTGTGCTTCTGCATACATTTCTGACTATTGGAGTCAGAAATTTACATTTATTCTTTTGTAACTTTTTTCTAATTTTATCCGATTACAGTTCCGACTACGATCGTGGTAAAGTTTGATGGAAAATTTCGCACATGAAATTTTTCGACTGCTACAGTCGAAAAAGTTTCAACAAAAAATTTGACCAAGTTGTAGAAGAAATAGTTGTGGGGTCCAGCAACTAAGTTAATACACTGTAATTAGATGAAGTTAGATAGATTAAGTAGTTAGCAATATAAATACACGTTAGTTATACCTGTACAGGAGATTCTCAGAGTTATTTAGAACAGTTCATTTCTAATACAGAGAATGAAGCTTCTTCTTCTTCACTGACTCTCTTCTTCTTCTGCCACGGCTGACTATCTCAACATGGTATCAGAGCTCCAAGGCTAGATCGATTAGCTCAGCAGCTTCAGGAGAGGAAGATAGCTGGTTAATAGCTTCATTTACTCTGCTTCTTTATCAGTGTTCTAGCAAATTCCCTGAAAATTAGGGTTTGTCTGATTAACGTCAAATTCTACTAAAATTGAGCGATTTGCGGTACAGTCTATTCTATCTACAATGGCAATCAACGACGGATCCTCGACTTCTACACCTATGGCGACTGGAACTCATGCTCAAGCACCGCTTTCTCCAGATGTGGTACATCACAATCATCCTCTCTATATTCATCCTTCCGATACTCAAGGTTCTGTTCTTATCTCAGTTCAACTCCAAGGTTATGAGAATTACTCAATTTGGAGTCTGTCAATGAAAATTGTGTTGCATGGTAAAAATGTCACGACCCAATTTTCCTCCGTTGGGTATCGTGATGGCACCTAGTCTTAGGGACTAGGTAAGCCTAGCAGTTACTGAATAACAATAATAAATAAAGGAAAACTAACAGTCTTGATATAGAATCTCAACAGAACTTGACGAACTTTCCCAAAACCGGTAGTACAAGTCATAAGCTCTACGAATCTTCAACAACTTCTAAGTACAACTGTTTGGAAGTAGATACAACAGTGTATGAATAATAAATACAAAGAAGGTGACTCCGACGCCTACGAATGCAGCAGCAAGTTACCTTGAGTCTCCTCGGCAATCATCCACACAGCTACTACAATATATACCTGGATCTGCATATAAAAATGTGCAGAAGTGTAGTATGAGCACACCACAGCGGTGCCCAGTAAGTATCAAGACTAACTTCGGTGGAGTAGTGACAAAGACTAGTCAAGACACCACTGGTCTACAAAATAAATAACATGAATATAGAAATAACCGAACGTTACAACTATCTAAGACTTCTCAGGATAATCCACCACAATGACAATATAAAGCGGAAGAAAATTACAGAAATCAATCACGAAACAACACAAAAATACACAGAAAGATGGACAGCAAAACAAGCCGAATCGAAAGGAAACACAATACAATAGAGGACACCGATAACTCAACTCCACATTGATTTGTTCACATCGGGCCTTAGCCATTAGAATCTATAACTAGTAGAAATCTTTAAACATCAGTTCATATGAAAAACTTCTGCAAATAAAAATTATTTTAGTATGGAAGAGTTTACTTTGAAAACATACTTTCTCCAAAAGTAGATATAAGTATAATTAATAGAGAGAATTACGTAAAACATAGTTTCTTTCAAGCTACGAAGCTTTCCAAAGAGGCTTTCCCACTAAATGACTTCCAAATATCATTTTAGGCAAAACTAAAGCCTTTCAAATATACCTTCGCTGTAAAAGTCATTCAAATATAATCATTTCAAAACCATTGCTTTTTCAATAATACTTTTCAATAAAATTCCTTGATAAAAATTTCCTTAAGATTTATCCACCGGGACTCAGTCCATCACTCAGAAATTTTCATGCAATACAGGAGGAATATCAAATCTTGCCAATAAATACAGTAAATGGCAAACAAGAATGACGAAATAATAATGCATAAATAGGGCACGGAATGTCCCTTCGTGCTAACATAACATAACATGGCACGAAATGTCTCCTCGTGCTAACATAACATAACATGGCACGGAATGTCCCCTCGTGCTAAATAGCATACCCATGGCACGGAATGTCCCCTCGTGCTAAATAACATAATCATGGCACAGGATGTCCCCTCGTGCTAAATAACATAATCATGGCACGGAATGTCCGCTCGTGCTAATTAACATAATCATGGCACATAATGTCTCTTCGTGCTAAATAACATAATCATGGCACGAAATGTCCCCTCGTGCTAAATAATATAATCATGGCACGGAATGTCCCCTCGTGCTAAATAACATAATCACGGCACGACAATATCCTTCGTGCTAAATATCATAAATATGGAACGGCATTATCCTTCGTGCTAAATATCATAAACATGGCATGACATTATCCTTCGTGCTAAATATCATAAACATAGCACGTAATGTTCCTTCGTGCTAAATATCATAAAAATGACACGACATTATCCTTTGTGCTTTATACTCTTCCTCACCCAAACGATATCAAGAACAACAGTTTGGCAAGGAAAAACCAATAATATGAATAAATCACCACATCCCGGCAATGGAGTCAACAATACAAACAATATCATTAACAGCTTAACCAGTAATAGAAACCACAACATCCCGACAAGGAAGTCAACAGTACAAACGATATCATTCACAACATAAACAGTAATAGGAACCATCACATACTGGCAAGGGATTCAACAATACAAACCATATCATTAATAGCATAAACAGTAATATGAATCATCACATCCCGGCAAGGGAGCCAACAATACAAACCATATCATTAACAGCATAAATATTAATAGGAACCATCACATCCCGGCAAGGGAGTCAACAATACAAACCATATCATTAACATCATAAGCAGTAATAGGAACCATCACATCCCGGCAAGGGAGTCAACAATACAAACCATATCATTAACATCAGAAACAGTAATAGGATCCATCACATCCCGGCAAAGGAGTCAACAATACAAACCATATCATTAGCAGCATAGACAGTAACAATAACCATAACATCCCGACAAGGGAAACAACTATAACCAATCTCACCTAAACAGTTTACTTCACGGAATAACACTCGGCTTCAAACAAAAGGCCCAATAATAAGCAACATCAAGGAAATACCAATAACATAAATGTCTAACAATTAGACCTAAGTAGCACTTAAGGGAATAGTCATATAAATCACAATGTAAGACTCACGGGCATGCTTGACTCCAACGAATAAATGTTCCAACTACGGCTAGTCAACTATAAGGCTAGATGACACTAATTATAGTCAATTAGGCAAGCTAGGAAGAAAATATAGCATGATGATAAGAGAAGTAGAATATTCAGTTAAGTCAAGTAAAGTCAAATAGCCAACGAAGATACCAAAACCAAGTAATTCTAATTTAAACAGGAAGGAATGAAATTAGCAACCAAGGATTCAAGTGTAACAATTACAAATCATACACATGTAATATGAGAATCTACAAATCCTAAAAGGAAAATCTAATTGCACATAAGTACAAGTACACACTCGTCACCTCGCATAATCGGACTACAATCAACAAGGAAGACTCAATCCTAAGGGGTATTTCCCCCACACAAGGTTAGGCAAGATACTTACCTCAAAGACGACAATACGGTACTCGAAAATAGACTTCTCGGGCAGAAAGACCTCCGGACGGCTTACAATCAACTAAAACAACTTCAAAATAAACACAAAACGTATAAGGAACGATTTCGAATAATAAAGTCTCAATCTTTACAAAATCATAAAAATCGACCCAAAAGTCGACCCACGGGCCCGCACCTCGGAACCCGACAAATTTTACAAATTCCGATTACCCATTCCGATACGAGTTCACCCATACTAAATTTTTACAATTCCGATAACATTTGGCCTTTCAAATTATGATTTTTCATTTTAGAAACTTTCTTTCAAAACCCACAATTCCCTCAACCCAAAACACAAATTAAATTATGAAAACAAGAACTAATTCATGAAATATAATTAATTCTAGTGGGGGGACACTTACCCATTCGATTTGTGTGAAAAACCCTCAAGGAATCGCCCAAAACCGAGTTCTAGAAGTCAAAACATGTTTAAAATGGTGAAACCCCCGATTTTGGAAACTTATAATATGCCCAGGCTTTTAAAGCATCACGATCGCGAGGATCGAGGCGCGATCGCGTAGAGGAAAAACATCACAGGTCAAAAATGCTCTACGTGATCGTGGAATAGCTTATGCGATCGCGTATAAGGAGCAGGCTGGCTTCCGCGATCGCGGATGGATTCCTGCGAACGCGTAGAAGAAAAACTGGGCACTTCAAATTTGCACTATGTGATCGCGTCTAAGGCTATGCGATCGCATAGAAGGGAGGGACATCAGTCATTACAGCAGCAAAAACAAGATTTTTTTCTAAGTTTCAACACCCCGACGCCTATCCGAAATACACCCGAGCCCTCGGGGCTCAAAACCAAATATACATACAACCTCAAAAACATCCTACGGACTTACTCGAGTAATCAAATCACCAAAATAACATCATAAGCATCGAATTAACCTCAAGATAAATGAAATTTCTCAAAACTTCTTTAAACACCAATTTTTTTTGCATTTAAGGTCCGAATCACACCAAACGAAGTCCGTTTATTACCAAACTTCACAGATAACACATATAAATCATATTGAACCTGTACCAGACTCCGAAACCAAGATACGAACCCGATACCACAGGTTTCACATCAAATTTCATTTTCAAAACTCTTATATTTTTCAGAAAACAATTTTCTTTAAAAATTCATTTCTCGGACTTGGGACCTCGGAATTCGATTCCGGGCATACGCCCAAGTCCCTTATTTTCCTACGGACCCTTCGGGACCGTCAAATCACGAGTCCGGATCCGTTTACCAAAAATGTTGACCGAAGTCAACTTTATTCAAATTTCTAATATAAAATTATCATTTTTATCAGTTTTTCACATAATGGCTTCCTGGCTACACGCCCAGGCTGTGCACGTAAATTGAGATGAGATAGAAGGAGGTTTTTACAACCTCAGAACACAGAATTTTCTAGAATATACGGGATGACCTTTATGATCCTGCCTTGCATGAACTCTAGGACAGATGTAATGCCATTGTTCTAGCCTGGATAATGAACACAATATCACCTAGCCTAATTAGTACTGTGGTTTATGCGTCCGGTGCTCATAAAGTGTGGGAGGACCTCAAAGAGAGGTTTGATAAGGTGAATGCCTCTAGAGCATGTTATCTGCACAAAGAAATTGCTGCCCTAACTCAGGGTATATCATTAGTGTCTGTGTATTTTTCAAAGCTTAGGGAACAATGGGATGAATATGAGACATTATGTCACGACCCAAATTTTCCTCCGTTGGGTATCGGTATGACACCTAGTATTAAGGACTAGGTAAGCCTAATATTCATGGAATAACAACAATAATAAATAGAATCTAATATTTTGCTGAATAAATAATTCTTCACACATTGTATATTCCCAAAACCCGATAGTACAAGTCATAAGCTTTAAAGAAATTACACCAAAACTCCTAAAAATACCAATGTTCAGAAATAAGTACAACAGTGCAAACAGAAATATAAGATGGTGACTCCGAAACCGCGAACGCTGAAGCGGTTTTACCTTGAGTCTCCTCGGCAATGATCCGCGCAGCTACTAACAACAATTACCTGGATCTGCATACAAAAATGCACAGAAGTGTAGTATGAGCACACCATAACGTACCCAGTAAGTATCAAGACCAACCTCGGTGAAGTAGTGACGATGACTAGACACCCACTGGTCTAATAAAACAAACAGGAATACTTATAGAAAATGACGGAATATGACATCTGTACAAAGATTACACAATATAATTAACTACATAACAATGCAATGCGGAGGAAAACTGTTGACCCATGTTACTGCATAGTTTTGAAGATTGACAAAAGGCCGACCAGCTGAACCAGGTCCATCAGAGCACACATCTTGGACTGACTAGCTGGCACATGAACCGTATATGCT
>ML324105.1:0-20579 GCA_005239505.1 Nicotiana paniculata
GTTTATATTGATTATGCACGAGGGGACATTCCGTGCCGTGTTTTACATTGCTATTATGCACGACGGGACATGCCGTGCCACGTCTTTCACTGTTTAATCTGTGTTGTCATTTCCCGTGATTATTTTTAGATATTTCAGACTGTTGTTTTCGTTTCTGTCATTTTAGTATTTGCCATCTCTTAACCCCCAACATGTTTTCCCCGTAATTTTATTCTTGTTTAGTTTCTGCTATATTATTGAACTGCACAGGTACACGTTGTTGTCGTGTCTTAGCCTCGTCANTCACTTACTCAGTACATGGGGTCAGTTGTACTGATGCTACACCTGCACTTCTTTATATTGTGCAGATTATGCAGCCGGATCCGGAGGACATCATTAGTGGGAGTGTCTTCCAGCTTATCATAGAGGCTTCAAGGTATACCCGCTGGCGTTCGTGGGCCTTGGCGTCTCTTCCATCCCTTTGTCTTCACTTCTGTCTTGTATTTCCTCTAGTTTCAGAGACAGCTATGTATTCTCTTTTTAGATTTGTATTTAGCACTCTTATAGACAGTTCGTGAGTTTGTGACTCCAGGTTTTGGGAAATTTGCGCGTTGTTGTATTATGTTGTCCTCATTTAACTTGAAACCATATTTATTTCCGCTGCTAAATTATGAACCGTTTAGTTTATCTTGTTAAATTGATGTTAATATGCTAGTTTATATTTACACGTTGGCTTGTCTAGCGGGTTCAACGTTAGATGCCATCACGGCCCGATGGTGGATTTCGGGGCGTGACAATAATCATGCCTAATGTACGATCTGGGCACTCTCATCCGAAACCATGGATATAGTTCTTCTTCGATCAATCCGTCCACATTCATGTTTAAAGTATTTATTTTTCTTAGAGAGTTGGAGATATGTTGTTCTTGTGTTTAAGAGATATATAAAGTGTAAAAACTTTCAATTTCCCTCCAAACGATGTATTTTTACTTTTCACTTTGTTTCCCTCCGAAAATTGTATTTAACATTTGACTCCAAAGATGCCATCTTGTTTTCCCTCCTAATAAAAAAGGTAGAATACAAAAAAAATATGATTTTCCTTTATTATAATTAAGATTAAACAAAAATATATATATAATTATATATTTACTATTATATAAATAAGGTCATACGTATGACCTTAACGTATGAAACTATATAAACGGCTATTATATATTACTATGAATCGCCGACCGATGTAATTATCATAGGTCATATGACTACTACAACCTTAGTCGGTGGAATTACTTAGTTTCCATTGGCCGATACGTATGACCTTCCTGTATGAAACTATATAAACGACTATTATATTACTATGAATCGCAGGATGTAATTATCATAGGTCATATGACTACTACAACCTTAGTCGGTAGAATTACTTAGTTGCCATTGGCTGATACGTATGACCTTAATATACGAAATTATATAAATGACTATTAAATTACTATGAATCACACCGATCGATGTAATTATCATAGGTCTTATGACTACTACAACCTTAGTCGATGGAATTACTTAGTTGCCATTGACCGATATGTATGACCTTAATGTATGAAACTATATAAACGGCTATTATATTACTGTGAATCGCAACGATGTAATTATCATAGGTCATATGACTACTACAACCTTAGTCGGTGAAATTACTTAGTTTCCATTGACCGATACGTATGACCTTAATGTACGAAATTATATAAACGGCTATTATATTACTATGAATCGCAACAATCGATGTAATGATCATAGGTCATATGACTACTACAACCTTAGTCGGTGGAATTACTTAGTTGCCATTGGCCGATACGTATGACCTTAATGTATGAAACTATATAAACAGCTATTAAATTACTATGAATCGCAATGATCGACGTAATTATCATAGGTCATATGACTATTACAACCTTAGTCGATGGAATTACTTAGTTTCCGTTGGCCGATACCTATGAATTTAATGTACGAAATTATATAAACGGCTATTATATTAATATGAATCGCAACGATCGATTTAATGATAATAGGTCATATGACTACTACAACCTTAGTCGGTGGAATTACTTAGTTGCCATTGGCCGATACGTATGACCTTAATGTACGAAATTATATAAACGACTATTAAATTACTATGAATCGCAACGATCGATGTAATTATCATAGGTCATATGACTACTACAACCTTAGTTTGTGGAATTACTTAGTTGCCATTGGCCGATATGTATGACCTTAATGTAAGAAACTATATAAACGACTATTAAATTACTATGAATCGCAACGATCTATGTAATTATCATAGGTCATATGACTACTACAACCTTAGTCGGTGGAATTACTTAGTTGCCATTAGCCGATACGTATGACCTTAATGTACGAAATTATATAAATGGCTATTAAATTACTATGTATCGCAACGATCGATGTAATTATCATAGGTTATATGACTAATACAACCTTAGTCGGCGGAATTACTTAGTTTCCATTGGCCGATACGTATGACCTTAATGTACGAAATTATATAAACAACTATTATATTAATATGAATTGCAACGATCGATGTAATTATCATCGGTCATATGACTACTACAACCTTAGTCGGTGGAATTTCTTAGTTTCCATTGGCTGATACGTATGACCTTAATGTACGAAATTATATAAATGGCTATTAAATTACTATGAATCGCAACTAATTATCATAGGTCATATGACTACTACAACCTTAGTCGGTGGAATTACTTAGTTTCCATTGGCCGATACGTATGACCTTAATGTACGAAATTATATAAACGGATATTAAATTACGATGAATCACAACGATTGGTGTAATTATCATAGGTCATATGACTACTACAACCTTAATCAGTGGAATTACTTAGTTGTCATTCGCCGATACATGTGACCTTAATGTATGAAACTATATAAACGACTATAATATTACTAACTCATTATACTAATATGATAAAAAATGTACCAAATGGTTTGACTATTTTTTATTGAAAAAAAAATGATTGGGGTGAAAATAAGAAATTAAAATTGGCCATGTTAAGGAAGAGATTCGATCTCCCGAACCCTCACTCATTTCTAAGCACTAATTCCAATGCACCTATTAAGACTTTTGTGATCGATATGTTTCCATTTTTATATACGATTGATCCCTAAAAGTTTATGTATTTATTCCCAAAAGTCACTTTTCGCTCCATCTTCAGAGATTTTCAACAGGTTTCTCGCTTCTTCTTCTTCCATAGAATTTCAACAGGTTCCGTTCTCTTTAACTTAATCTCATTACTATTCTCGTTAGTTTTTCTGATCACTATAGCCCTAATCAATTGCATTATGTCGCTAGTTAACAAACTTTACCTTTCGATTTAATCAGCAATCTGCCTGAGGAAGTACTTGATCATATTCTAGTACTTATGCCATTACCAGATAATGTTAGAACAAGCATTTATCAAAGAAATGGTAGTATAAATGGTGTAAGAATTACAAAATTAACTCTTGATCAAACCCTATGGAATATATACCAACCAAGGTATTTTGAAAATATCATCCGCCACATTTTGGATTTTCATGGCGGACAAGTTAAACATTTTACACTCTCAATTCTATTTTTGGAAGACTTTACTTATGTTAGAAGGTTGTTAGGGTTTCTCTCTGAAAGTGTCATTGAAAATCTTATTCTAAAATTTCCGATTAGGGAGACACCATACAAATTGCCTGCTTCATTTTTCACATGTGTGAATTTGAAGCATATATCTCTTGAAGATTGTTTATTATCTCCTCCACGAGCCTTCAATGGGTTTGGAATGTTAATAAGCTTGAAGCTATACAATGTCACTGTTGTGGCCACAATGCTTGAAAGATTAATCTCCAATTGCCCGTTGCTCGAGCAATTGGTGCTTGAATTATCAGATAGTTTCAGTGATGTCATTGAAATGAATGCATCCAAACTGAAGTCCCTTGAATTCAGAGCTAGAGTAAGGTATATTCAATTGAAAACTATTCCTCTTCTGGCACAATTATCGCTTGCTCTTAGGGGAGAATATGTTGTGGGATCAATTCATCACATTACTAGTTTCTTTGGATCTTTTTGTGCGCTGGAAAATCAACATTTGGACAACCGTAGTGTCAAGGTAAATGTGCTTCATAACTTAACCGTAATGCATTTTCATATATGGAACATATTTTGTGCTATGAGCCAACCTTTAATTTGGGATGTTTTTTCTAGATAATGGCTGCAAGTGCAGGTCAAGTACCAACTAGTTTTCCCTTTCATGTTGACTGTGTGAAACATCTTTACCTCGTCGATATATATCAGAATGAATTATATTTTGTCACTTGTATTTTGTGCTTGATGAGAAGCTTCCCATACCTGAAATATCTGGAAATCAAGGTTATTACTTAATCATCATAGGTCTTTTCTTTTGCGTTCTTACTGAATTATATTTTGTCACTTGTGTTCTTACTTAAACATATCCATTTGTTTTTTTATTTATTCTTAGGTGTATAGTAGTGGGGTACCTTTGTCTCTAGATAACATTGACTTGGAAGAAAGGTTTGGAGATACAACATTCAACAACCTTAGAGTCATTGTGATTAGGAGTATTCGACGGATAAATCCTCACATGCAACTGCTCAAGCTTCTTTTGGCTAAGTCTCCGACTCTTCAGAGAATCAAAATTGAGGCATTAACCTATGATGATAGTAAAAGTATCAAAGCACTAACTGATCGGCCAGGATTTCAGTGTGCATCACCTGAAGCAGAAATTATTTTAAAAGTTCAAAGTAGGTAGTACTGGTATATTTATGTAATTTGAACGTATAGATGGTCTAGGAGTCATTTTGTCCATAGGCTCCAATATTTTTTGGAAGAATGGTCTGGTACACCATTCTTATGTTGTATTTTGCTGTAACATAGAGGTCTTGGCCTAGTCCCCCTCTTTTTTTACGTGAAATACAACAGCTACACTGCATATGCAGTGTAGAGATTACCAAAAAAAAAAGAAGAAAAGAAGGTAGTACTGGTATATGCGGTGTGTTAATTTTGTGTTAAACACTATTCTCTTAATTTTCTGTTAATATTATGTTAACTAGTATTACGACCCGCGCGATGCGCGGACTTTACTAAAGAATGTTAAAAGTATAATCTAATTTGTTTGAGCATGTTAGATTATGGTTTTAACTAAATCATAATTATCGTCTCACCTATCCAATGATAAAAGTTCATGTAATTAAATTAAATGAATCATGTAATTATCGAATAACTTTTGAATGATACTCAAATATCGTAATTATATTGATTTTGCTACAAATAATATGAAAATTAACATGGTCCAAAATGAATAAGCTAATAAATATTGTCTTAGAATTGCCCATTGGCTTTCTCGATCTTCAAGATTAAAAATTAAATTTTCTCTCTATATTATTTTTAACATAATATTTAATAATAATTTCAATCATTATCAAAATTACCTATATTATAAATTTGTTATATTTCTAAAATTTTAATGAGTTGCTTGAAATTTCTTAATTTAAACTTTTGTCATTCTAATATAAAAGATTTCTTGTCACGACCCAAAATCCCTAAGGTCGTGATGGTGCCGTACACAAGGTCAGGCAAGCCAAAATATTACTAATTGAAATAACTTTCCAGTTTTAACATTTTCGAAATCGTTACCTTTTTCTTGCATTTTACAATCAAATAAATAAATTTTAGAAAACTTAAATACGACAGCACATCAATTCAGTTTATTTAAATGAATCCCAACACGTCCCCAGAACCCGGTGTCACAAGTACATGAGCAACTTCTATGAATTTTATAAATATTACAAAGCCTGTCTGAAATACAACTGGACAAGGAAATTTAAAATGAAATAGATACAGTATGAAGGTGACTCTGTCAGCTGCAGATTGCCTCTGGAAGATGCAGCTCGCCTAAGTCTCCGAATCCTCCACATTGCCATGAAGGTACCTGTGCAATAAAATGCACAACAAGTGCAACATGAGTACAAAAACAACGTGTACTCAGTAAGTCGCCCGCCTAACCTCAGAGAGGTAGTGATGAGGGAGAAAATTAGACTCTTACTAAGGTCCGACAACACAACATGTGTCAGGATATGATGAAATATAATAGACATGAAGGACAGTGAGCAACAAGTACATAGCAAATAACAAAATCCAGATTATAACTGAAAAAGGAACAACAAAGTACTAAAATTAACAAATACCTGACGCTCCAGTTATAAGTGACTAAGAACTCATGTGATCATACACATACCAGGACAAGACAACCGGCCGGAGTCATAAGGGTGGTCATAGGGACTGAGGTCGTAAGCTAACCCACGATCGCGCATCATACCTGTGACTCGTGTGCTGACTCGATAATAATATGCTGACCCACGATCGCGCATCATACCTGCGACTCGTGTGCTGACACATTTCCACACATTTAAATTCACTTTTTATTAAGAAAATAGTTTTCTCATGGAAAATAGTAAAATCCGTATTAAAAGAAGCATGAAACATAGGTTTCAAAATCATTCGTCTTTGAAACTCATTTGTCAAATTTAACGGTATTGCTCGATACAACCTAATCCAGGTACACATATATTTACAGCGGATCAAAAATTCTCTTTAGAAGGACAACCATATGAACTACAACTTTCTTTTAAAACATTTAATCACGTCTTTGGTCATATTTGCAGTTAAATATTACAGGCAGGACTACAGATACACACATAAAGCATGCTAGTGGGTCCTAGGCTACCCGAACATGGCATAGTAGTAGCTACGCACGGACTCCCGTCACCTCATGCGTACGTATCCCCTGAAGATAATAACATGTATTGAATTAATTCGCCTAGGGGGACGATTCCCCCTCATGAAGTTAGAAAGGAGACTTACCTCGCTCCAAAATTCCAACACCGGCTTCCAAGCCCTTCGGATGACCTCAACGGACGCGCAACGCTCCGAAACTACCACATAAATGACAAGGAAATGAAAATTCATCCTAATACTCATAACAAATTCACATTATAAACATTCCCAACCCCGCTCGAAGAAAAGACCAAAATTCCCTCGGGCCCACGTGCCCGGAAATCCGAAATTCTCGAAGATACATTCTACCCATAGCCTTACTAGATCAAATATATAATTCACTCAATTATTCATGCCCAATTCGTCGTTAAAAATCCAAATTCCATAATTCTAGGTTTCTTTAAAGTTCCCAAATTTCCTACCAATTTCATGTTCAATTCTATGCAAGATCACATGTTTAACTTTGAAATGGGAAGAATTCACTTACCTAGTGATGCTTGCTGAAAAACCCCTCCTTGAAGCTCCCAAAATCGCCACACCACAATGAGAGAAAATGAAGAAATGGCCAAAATCCGCTCTTAAAACACCCCACTGCCTCCATCCATATTCGCACCTGCGGTGAAACCGCCGCTCCGTACCTGCGGAAATTCCATCGCAGGTGTGGCCCTGACTCAGCACAACAGCTTCCTCTCCTGCGATCCTTCTTCGCACCTGCTATTCCACAAGTGTGACCAAACTCCCGCGCCTGCGGCTCTGTAGCTGCGGCCTAGCCCTCGCAGGTGCGGATCACACCAGAAACCAACAACATCAAATCACTCCGAAAAGACCCGAAACCACCCCGAAACACACCCGAGACCTACGGGACCCCGTCCAAACAGATGACTTAGTCCCATAACATGACACGGACTTGCTCTAGCCTTCAAATCACATCCAACAACGCCGAAATCATGAATCGCACTCAAATCCAAATTCTTTAAGAACTTAGAATTTCAAACTTCTACCTCTGATGCCGAAACCTATGAAATCACGTCCGATTGACCTCCATTTTTGCGCACAAGTCATATTCAACATTACGGTCCTGCTCCAACTTTCGGAATCACATTCCAACCTCGATATAAAAACTTCCACTTCCGACCGGATTTCCCAAAAACCTTTCAATTTCTATCTTTAGCCAAATGACTTAAAAATGACCTACAGACTTTCAAATTCACTTCCGATCGCGCTCCCAATTCCAGAATCATCATACGAAGCTATTCCCAGACTCGGAATCCCAAACGGACATCAAACTCATTGATATGCACTTCAAGCCCAAATTCATGAAATCCTTCTAAAATGCTAACTTCCACAATATGCGCCGAAACGCTCCCGGGTTATCCAAAACCTGATCCGGACATACACCCAAGTCCGAAATCATCATACGAACTTGCTGGAACCTTCAAATCCTGATTCAGAGATCGTTTACTCAAAATTACAATCTTAGTTGATTTCTCCAACTTAAGGCTTCCGAAATAAGAATTTCCTTTCCAAATAAATTCTAAACTTCCTGGAATTCAATTCCGACCACGCTCACGGGTCATAATACCTGAAACAGAGCTGCTCACGACTTCAAACCGCTGAACGTCACACTAGAGCTCAAAACGACCGGTCGAGTCTTTACATTCTCCCCCACTTAAACCGACGTTCGTCCTCGAACGTGCTAAGAACTGCTCTGGAGTTACCTGAAATCACTGTTTAATATCTCGAGCACCTGCCTGTACTACCACAACCCAGTCGAGCACAATAGCTTGATTAAATCTGGAGATTTCTTCTTTATCCACATAATAAACTCAGAATTCATTCAAACACCTGAAATTCCTATAGCCAGGCCTAGCTTCAATATATATATAAGCACTGCATCAACTCGCACATGATATACCAGATCATAACTGCATGCCCTTGCTGAATCGGTACCATGCACTGCATAACTCATCATCCGACCACAACGACGCTCCCTGAACCTTGTTAGCCAAGGTCCACAAATCTGATGCTCCTGATGCACCTCATAACGATTATACAGACATCCTGCTATAATGCTGGCAATACAACCACAACAGAGGGAATGCGCAGAAATTCACACTCAACTGCAGAGTTAACAAATCCTTGAGTACCTTATCTTGACTAGAATCATCACTTTCCTTATGAACCTAGATGATTGTATTTGTCTTTAATATACACTTCACATAACCTTATCGTACTGATTCCTGATCCGATAATCTCGTCTCACCCAGTATAAACTGCTCAGACAACAAATCAACCCAAACATGGCCAATAGCCTCACATGATACCACATCGCACCAATAGACCATAACTCGAACATGATATTAAGAAATGACTCAGGAAGGAATTACTCAGCTCACGCAACTAATGAGAATTCTTATCGGAAAATAGGAAATAAAACACAAGAAAATAAATACATATTGACCCTACTCATCATCACACTGTTGCGGCGTGCAACCCGATCCAAATAACATACTCGTGGCGGCGTGCCACCCGATCCCAAATAACATCATCGTGGCGGCGTTCCACCCGATACAAATAATATAAAACTCAAGTAAGGAAATATATACAGAGATGATTGCTCACTATTACAAATTACCGAATATCGATCACAAGCACGCTGAGTGCATAATACCATCCTGGGGAGACTGGTAAAGCCGTAGGCTATAAAACTCAAGCACAACTGAGGTGCGATATATATATACACTCTGGATCTCAAGAGCTATCCTTCTCACATAACATCCCCACTACGCGGGACCTCAACACATAATAAATCATCAAGACATTCACAACTCGCACGGCATAATCACAATAACACATGAATTTGATGAAGACGGAACAACACCTGCTGTTCTAATATCTTTCCATGAAAAGATGCTCTACTGAAAGGAACATGCCTGGCTCACACGGAGCCCATAATCATATATAAATCCATCCACAAACATAGAGCCACCTTGCTCGCACCAAACTTAGCTAATATCTTTTACCTGGGTCCACATTAACCCACTTTTCTCATAATACACGAGAACAACCGTCATCACCGGGACTAACACCCCAAAATCCATAATCAACTGAGCCGAACGCCCTCCAGGAATAAATTCTCAATTAAGCAATATTGCACTTCTTAATACTAGGTCCAAATCTTAATTCCATCAAGTGACTACATGTCACACTTATACAATCTTTTCACGGTCATGCTTCCACGACCTCCCACACAAGGCAACCAGTCTGCACATCCATAACACCGACAATGCTAAGGCCGCAAAACACATCAATAACCCATGAACAGGTACAAGGATTCTTCCACTTAATATCAAATCCCAGGTGATACTGAAGATAACACTAGCTTACACTGAACTTTCAAATCACTTGGCCTTGCTCTTTCGAGCTCATGACATCCTTATAAACATCGGACCTAAATCTTGATTCTAGTTACATACTGTTCCCCGCACTTAACATACCAACATGAGGTAGCACAAGAATTCCATCATAACTTTTGAACCACCAATAGGGTGAACACCTCTTCATATAGAAAGTTTTACTTGACTCAATTCAAGAGTACCATCTCAACACACCAGTGAATTCCCATTATCACCCAATCATGCAAATATTAAGTGGTAGTCTATACCACCATAACCCTTCAGGGATCCACCTATACCTGTCAGGCCATAAGCTCAAGTTCTCCCACATAAAATCCGTTACTTCGGTTGACAAGCTCCGCACACACCGGCACAAACCACATGCATAACCAAATCACATCAAAGGAACCGATCACTGCCGCAAATGTGCCATTTCAACCATGGATAATCAATTTATTTTCTTTTAATCTTCTTTAATTGCCTCAGGAATAATGACAACTTTCTTCAACCCATAGCAAACTCAACCCTCAATCATCCTGAGTGACCTTGATTCACGAGACCATGCTGCCCAAATCCCCCAATCTGTCTCATAACCTTATGATAATCTTTTCTTCAATCCGGAGTCTATTTATCTCACTCCAATATTATCATGCATCCTGAACATATCATAGAACATTCCAACCATCCTCCTCTTTCTCAGAAATTATTCTACAAAACCTCGATTCTCGACTATATTGCTGCCTGAAATCTCTAATCGCCGCATTCTTTAACTTTTGAACTCATTAGGACCGCTATTGAGAGTCACCCACTCTGACTGGCCCCGAATACAATCACGCCAAGGCCCTCCTAGCACAGGAACACCTTTTTCAATGAAACACGTGGCTGAGTCTATCCCTACAACTCGCCCATGCCTTAAGCATAAATTCTGAATCTTCCAAAGCCCAACCCTGACCTGACGGAGCCAACTTTTGCACATATTCATCAAATCCCACGCACAATTACCATTTTACTCCTTTTTCCTTGGCTGAAATAACTTGCCTATACGCCGACAATTCGCAACCCTATGAGAGTCAACCCTACAACCCTACTGCAGATGGTGAGACTCCCCCATTTAGCCCGAAGCCACTCCTAGCACCACTCTAGACCCTGCTGAGATCCTTCCTCCTTTGATAAACACGATCTTACTTAGCCAAACCATCCCAATCTTCCAAATTCTCTTGCTAGCACTCCCTAAATACCCGAATTCCCTAGCATTATTTACACATTCTATCTCCTACCAACTAGCCACTAGGACCTCTCACAGAACCTGTCAATCCCGCCATTGCTAACCTATCCCCAGAAGACAACCCACCTGTAGAAATCACCTGCTGACACCTCCCATCGACGCTGAAATGCACGCTCTCTGCGACCTCAATACCCCATCCTACACCCTGCTTCATTTTAGGATCATTCCTTGTCAATCGCGTTCCTCAATACTTCCTCTCATTACTTTGACTCCCACGCAACCGAAGAAACCATAGCACCGACAATCCTAACACATTCCATTCGATCAATGACAACGACTACACGTCACAGGTGCATATCCTATCTCACTTGAAGACACCCACTCTTACTACTTCATCAACTTCAACTAGACCATCCAGAATTCGAATGCCTTCCCCCTGCTGGAACTAAAACGCCGAAATCTCAGAACCACACTCTGAGAAGACTTCCCTTCAACCATTCACCACCCCCAACATATGGGTAAGCATTCTATCATCATATCGACACCGCGCGACAATCAGTTGCAACCATCATCACTACCCAAGCACAACCTTAAGGCTCCCAGAAACACAACTACTGAGCTGAAACAACTTATTACCCTTTTTACAGGGCCATGATAACAACCATGACCATTTACACATGGAAGCATCTCGAATTACATTCGTAGCACCATTCCCATTCCTTAACTCATGATCCATAGCAAGCGCTTTGCGCCGCGTACGATTGAGTAGAGATGAAAATAGGCATAAGCCCCAAAGGAATCAACTCGCACGATGAAGAATCAAGAAGGGAAGTACTCCTAACAGCCCCGTAGCCTCTCGAAGATAAGTACAAACGTCTCCGTACCGATCCGCAAGAATCTACTAGACTCGCTCATGACTCGTCAGACCCACGAGAACCTAGCTCTTTGATAGCACGTAGTCACGACCCAAAATCCCTAAGGTCGTGATAGCGCCAGACACAAGGTTAGGCAAGCCAAAACATTAATAAATTGAAATAACTTTCTAGTTTTAACATTTTCGAAATCGTTACCTTTTTCTTGCATTTCATAATCAAATAAATAAATTTTGGAAAACTTAAATACGACAGCACATCAATTCAATTTATTTAAATGAATCCCAACACGTCCCCAGAACCTGGTGTCACAAATACATGAGCAACTTCTATGAATTTTACAAATATTACAAAGCCTGTCCGGAATACGATTGGACAAGGAAATTTAAAATGAAATAGATATAGTATGAAGGTGACTCTGTTAGTTGCGGATCGCCTCTTGAAGATGCAACTCGCCTAAGTCTCCGAATCCTCCACATTTCCATGAAGGTACCTGTGCAATAAAATGCACACCAAGTGCAATATGAGTACAAAAATAACGTGTGCTCAGTAAGTCGCCCGCCTAACCTCAGAGAGGTAGTGACGAGGGAGCAAATTAGACTCTTACTAAAGTCCGACAACACAACATGTGTCAGGATATGATGAAATATAATAGACATGAAGGACAATGAGCAACAAGTACATAGCAAATAACGAAATCCAGATAATAGCTGAAAAAGGAACAGCAAAGTACTAAAATCCCCTCTTAACGAAATACCTGACGCTCCAGTTATAATTGACTCAGAACTCAAGTGATCATACACATAGCAGGACAAGAAAACCGCCTCGAGTCATAAGGGTGGTCATAGGGACTGAGGTCATAAGCTAACCCACGATCGCGCATCATACCTGCGACTCACGTGCTGACTCGATATAATAAGATAACCCACGATCTCGCATCATACATGCAACTCGTGTGCTGACTCGATAATAATAAGCTGACGCACGGCTGCACATCATGCCTGCGACTCGTGTGCTGACTCGATAATAATAAACTGACCCACGGCCGCGCATCATACCTGCAACTCGCGTGCTGAATCGATATAATAAGTTAACCCACGATCGCGCATCATACTTGCGACTCGTGTGCTGACTCGATAATAATAAGCTGACCCACGATCGCGCATCATACCTGCGACTCGTGTGCTGACACATTTCCACACAATTAAATTTACTTTTTATTAAGAAAATAGTTTCCTCATGGAAAATAGTAAAATCCGTATTAAAATAAGCATGAAACATAGGTTTCGAAATCATTTGTGTTTGAAACTCATTTGTCAAATTTGATGGTATTCCTCGATACAACCTAATCCAGGTACACATACATTTACAGCGGATCACAAATTCTCTTTAGAAGGACAACCATATGAACTATAACTTTCTTTTAAAATATTTAATCACGCCTTTGGTCATATTTGCAGTTAAATATTACAAGCAGGATTACAGATACACACATAAAGCATGCTAGTGGGTCCTAGGGTACCCGGACATGGCATAGTAGTAGCTACGCACGGACTCCCGTCACCTCGTGCATACGTAGCCCCCAAAGATAATAACATGTATTGAATTAATTCACCTAGGGGGACGATTCCCCCTCACGAAGTTAGAAAGGAGACTTACCTCGCTCCGAAATTCCAACATCGGCTTCCAAGCCCTTCCGATGACCTCAACGGACGCGCAACGCTCCGAAACTACCACATAAATGAAAAGGCAATGAAAATCATCCTAATACTCATAAAAAATCAGATATATACTTTCCCAACCCCGCTCGGATAAAAGACCAAAATGCCCTCAGGCCCATGTGCCCGGAAATCCGAAATTCTCGAAGATACGTTCTACCCATAGCCTTACTAGCTCAAATATATAATTCACTCAATTATTCATGCCCAATTCGTGGTTAAAAATCCAAATTCCATAATTCTAGGTTTCTTCAAAGTTCCCAAGTTTCCTACCAATTTCATGTTCAATTCCGTGCAAGATCACATGTTTAACTTTGAAATGGGAAGAATTCAGTTACCTAGTGATGCTTGCTGAAAACCCCCTCCTTGAAGCTCCCAAAATCACCACACCACAATGAGAGAAAATTAAAAAATGGCCAAAATCCCCTCTTAAAACACCCCACTGCCTCCAGCGATTCTCGCACCTGTGGTGAAACAGCCGCTCTTGCAGCTTCGCACCTGTGGAAATTCCATCGCAGGTGCGGCCCTGACTCAGCCCAGCAGCTTCCACTCCTGCGATCCTTCTTCACACCTGCGATTCCGGAGGTGCGACCAAAATCCCGCGCCTGCGGCTCTGCACCTGGGGCCTAACCCTCGCAGGTGCGGATCACACCAGAAACCAGCAACGACAAATCACTCCGGAAAGACCCGAAACCACCCCGAAACACATCCGAGACCACCGGGACCCCGTCCAAACACACGACTTAGTCCCATAACATGACACGGACTTTCTCGAGCCCTCAAATCACATCCAACAATGCCGAAATCACAAATCACTCAAATACAAATTCTTTAAGAACTTAGAATTTCAAAGTTCTACCTCCGATGCTGAAACCTATCAAATCAGGTCCGATTGACCTCAAATTTTGCGCACAAGTCATATTCAACATTACGGACCTGCTCCAACTTCCGGAATCGCATTTCGACCTCGATATCAAAACTTCCACTTCCAATTTCTATCTTTAGCCAAATGACTCCAAAATGACCTACAGACATCCAAATTCACTTCTGATTGCTCTCCCAATTCTAGAATCATCATACGGAGATATTCCCAGACTCGGAATCCCAAACGGACATCAACCTCACTGATATGCACTTCAATCCCAAATTCATGAAATCTTTCTAAAATGCTAACTTCCACAATATGCACTGAAAAGCTCCCCGGTTATCCAAAACTCGATCCGGACATATACCCAAGTTCGAAATCATCATACGAATCTGGTGGAACCTTCAAATCCTGATTCGGAGATCGTTTACTCAAAATTCCAATCTTAGTTGATTTCTCCAACTTAAGGCTTCCGAAATGAGAATTTCCTTTCCAAATAAATTCTAAACTTCCTGGAATTCAATTCCGACCATGCTCATGTGTCATAATACCTAAAACGAAGCTTCTCACGACTTCAACCCGCTAAACAACGCACTAAAGCTCAAAACGACCGGTCGGGTCGTCACATTTCTCATCTCAAATTCAAAGTAATCCAACATTTTATTTTAAGCTGATTGTTTATATCATGTCAAAATGTGATTTAGTTTATTTGATCACATTAAAGAGGTGGATAAAGATAATTTTATAATATTATATTTTAAAATAATTAGTAAACAACACATAAATAAATAACACTCAAGAAAATTATTGATAAATTTAGACAATTGAAGAATTTTTAACAGTATAATATAAGTATAAAAATATATATTTCCAGAGTAAGAAAATATATACGTATGTTCTACTAGAAGAGAAGTAGTGTTTGTGATTGTTAATAAATGCTAGAAGAAATATATACGTATTTACTCTAAGGGTTGTGATTGTTAATAAATGCTATGAAGGAAAAACTGTCACAATATGTCCATTTCTGATCCCCTCCTCTTCTTAACTGAACTCCTTTTGCATTAACTGTTACAACTGTCACAATATTAAAACTAACTGAATTCCTTTTGCATATTAAAGTAAAAAAAATGTAAAGTCCTTTTTTACTAAAAAGAACTTGAACAATCATGAGGTTTGGTTGTTTTAAGGTAGCTAATTCTTTTACAAATACAAAAATCATAGATTTAATGGAAGAAAATTGGAAAATAAAAAAATAATCATTATCGTATATAAATCTAATTTTAATTTATCAAGATTCTAATTTTAATTTAATTTTACTTTTTTGTCATCAATCAATATTATATATATGGTCAAATGTGGAATACATATGAAAAATATAGATATTAAGTAGGTTCCAAAATTTCCTTTTATTAAACTTTATGGTCATATTCACACATACAAAAAACTTTTAATACCCTCTCACACCCACAAAATTTCATAGATTGGATGTGTTTGTGTATATATAAGTTTATATACACATTCACACACACACACACAGACACACACACACACACAACGCTTTAATACACTCACTCTTACACAAACCGTAGAAACAAACCGACCCCTCTCTCAGCGCTGCAAAACGATCCCCATCCGACTACTCTTTCAGTGATAACGACGAAAGGACAAATCCAACCTTTGAAGTGCTTATGAAAGATTCATACATCAAGCATGATTATATGGTAAGTGAGATTTTTTTATAAAATTTTGTTTTCAAATGCAATCTGCTTTTCGATCCAAAAATACAAACGTTGCTTTTGTTTTTCGAAAATAGCTTTGGAAAAGAAGCAGAAACTGATCCGGTTGTATTAAAATCTCAAACAATTTTTTTTCTTTTTGTTCGCAGTATATTCCAAAAATAATATGCAAATACATTCCTGAATCACTGGACGACGCTGTTCTTCAATATGACGGCATAGAGTTTTTTTTATGGAAATTAACATTGGTAAATGACGATGGCTGAAAGAGGGCTGGAAAATTTTGTGTTGATTAATAATATTAGGAGGGGTTGTATTGTTAAATTTGAGTTGGTTGAAACTCAAGAACTGTATGTTATCTTCAAAGTGCAAGTGAAAGGTCAAGGAACTCTAGAAGATTCAGTTGAAATTAACTAGTTTGTAGGTTATGTTTCCATGTTTGTGTTATTTTTTCGCTTTTGTTATTTTTTATTTAATTTTCATCCAGTAATGTGTACGTTTTGTGTAAGTTTTGTATGAAATTAACTAATGCATGTATATGTTTTGTTCATAAATATTAATGTTCCGTTTGTTATTTTTTTTGTACCGTTTCAGTATAGTATCATGGTTGGAATATAATATTCATGCAAATACAAACCCTAACTATATGGTGGAATGTTAATAGTGTTTCATTCAAAAGTTGGTATGTTAATAGTGTTAGTATTAAATTGTAATGAATTTCGAAACAATAAATACAATTCAACCCCCACCATTAATTCAACTATCACCATTAATTCAATAATCCAAACAAAACTATATATTTGTGGAAAAAAATAGGTGTTTTTTTCACTGACAGGAGGGTGTTTGAAATAATTTTTTTGGACTCGCTTGGCCCCTATATATATGGTCACATACTCAAACCATAAAGACCTAAAACACAGTCGCATACTCAAACACTAAAAGACCTAAAACACACTCACATTCTCAACTCCTACACTATTTTGTTTTGAAATTTTAATCCTCATCTTGGTTTTCTTTATCATTTAAAAAATCTGAAATGGTAGAGTAAATGATGCATTGGGAAGTTAAATGGGTTGGTATGTTATTAATTTTTAAAAGTAAATGCTATATTAGGTAGTTAAATGGGTTGGTTTGGCGATTTTTTTTTTTGTTGGTAAAATCTACTCTGCATTAGCAGTGTAGTTGTATTTCATGTAAGAGGAGAGGGGGATTAGGCATGGTAAAAAAATAAAATGCAACTAACACAAATATGTTGAATGTTGAAGGTAGGATTGTATAACACAAATATAATTCACATTTATGAACAAAACAAATACCACACGTTTTAAAAAAAAAGTAAATAAATAAAAAAAATCTATCTCAAATCAAATTAAACAAGTTTCAAACTAAAATCATCTCAAACTAAACGGTCAAATCTTCTACGTCCCAGTATGCTGCATCGTTTAGATCAGGCAAGCTACTCTGTGGTTGTACTGTATCATCTTGCTGTAAATTAGAGTAAATAAGACTATTAAGAAATTTATTTAACTAAAATAAAAAAATATATTAAATCAAATTTGTTAAACTTTACCTCTATTCCTTCAGTTAGCGGATGACTTCTACAACCTCCTCTAGCACCGCCTCTACCACGTCCTCTACCACGGCCTCTACCACCACCTCTACCAACACAT
Source organism: Nicotiana paniculata (assembly GCA_005239505.1). Lineage (NCBI taxonomy): Eukaryota > Viridiplantae > Streptophyta > Magnoliopsida > Solanales > Solanaceae > Nicotiana > Nicotiana paniculata. The sequence continues at coordinate 18,304 of ML324105.1, forward strand.
ATACCACCAGTTCTACCACTAGTTCTACCACCACCTCTACCACCCCTATTGTGTAACGACCCGGCCGGTCGTTCCGTGAGATTTACCCCGTTTCCCCTATTTCTGCATTTATTATATATCACTATCCTATTTTTGATGCGTTGGGTCAGTTGGTTTGGGTCTGGGATGGTTATGGTGAGAGTTTAGGCATTTAGCCTTTTAAAGTAGCCTAATAGTTGAGAAAGTCAACTGAGAGTTGACTTATTGGTAAATGACATCGGAATGCGGATTTTATGGCTCGGATAGCTTCGTTAGGTGATTTGGGACTTATGAGTGTGTTCAGAATATTTTTGTGATGTCCGATGTAGAATTAGGCTTGAATTGGCGAAAGTTAGTTTTTGGCGTTTTGCGGTCGACGGTGGAAAATAGGTTATTGAGGTCGGAATGGAACCCGGGAGTTGGAACTGGTTCGTAATGTCATTTTAGATATGTCTGCAAACTTTCAGGTCAATCGGAGGTGTTTTGGTTGGTTTCGGCGTAGTTGGCGAAATTTGGAAGTTTCAAAGTTCTTAGGCTTGAATTTGATGTAAATTTGGTGTTTTCGTGTTGTTTTTGGTGTTTTGAAGGCTCGACTAAGTTGGAACAATGCTATGGGGTATGTTGGTATGCTTGGTTGGGGCCCCGAGGGCTCGGGATTGATTTCGTATGGTTGACGGGAAGTTTGGAGTGACTTTGGTAAATTTGTTGTTGCTGGTGTTTTCGCACCTGCGGAAAGGGAGCCGCAGGTGCGAGATTTGGCTGAGTGGGGAATGCTCCGCAGGTGCGCGGAATTTGTTTCACCTGTGATATTGCAGGCACGGAAGGAGCATCGCACCTGCGAAGCCGCAGGTGCGGAGAAATGGTCGCAAGAGCGGGATTGGCCCGTTAAGTGAGTTTTCGCAGGTGCACACTTGGGACCGCAGGTGCGGGTCTATAGGTGCGGCTGATTGTCCACAGGAGCGGAAAGACTGGTCAGAAAGAGTATTAAAGGGTTCCTCTGCGAGAATTTCTTATTTTTCATCAATTTGGATGCGGGAGGAGTCCATTGAAGGCGAGTTAGAGAGGGAAATTGAAGATTCTTCAGCAAAGGTAAGTTCTTTGGTTGCTAACATCGTTCCTATGCTATTTTGTTCAGATTAGGGTTGAAAATTTAAGGATTTGAGTAGGAAAAGGTTGGGAAGAAGGGGGTGGAGAATTAGAAATTCTTTTAAGGTTTTGGATAGTCAATTGTGATCTGATTTTGATGATTTTGGTATGAGTAGAATCGTGGGAGGACGAGGTTTCTAGTGATGTAAAATTATCGAGTTCTGAGATGTGGGCCTGGGGCTCGGGTTTGTCCGAATTTTGAGATTTTTGATTAAATAGATAATTTTCTATTGGGTTGTGTTCCTTGAGTATATATTGATAATGTTAACTGGTTTTGGCTAGATTCAGAGCAATCAGGAGCCAATTTGAGGGGCAAGTGCATTGCGGACTAGTGTCGCGGCCCGGTAGAGGTAAGTAATGGCTATAAATCTTGTCCTGAGGGTATGAAACCCTGGACTTCGCATTTCGTACTGTTTTTAGAATGGCGCACATGTCGGATGACGAGTATGTGGCGCGTACTGACTTTTGGATTGGACTAGGTCCTCCCTGCGACGACTAATGAGTTGTATATTTACTCAAAACCTTATATTAATTATGCTCTAAAGAAATGTGTAATATTTGGGCTGTACGCCATGTTTGGGGCCTAGTGCCGATCTGTTTTAACCCCTTGGGGGCTATTTTACTGATACTCTCACTACTCTGAAACTATGATTTTACACTCACTCTTTCTTGTGAAATTGTTGACACTCCTATTTGATGATATTATGATTTCTTGAAATGAAATGCTAATTGGGTCGAGAACCCCATTTATTTATGGCCCGAGTGGCATGTTGAGAGTGTCTGACTGAGTGAGGCCGAGGGCCAATGTTGTGAAGATATTTATGATAAGAGACAGGCCGAGAGCCTGAGAGTGATCGATGCCATGATTTGGCTTGTTTATTAGCGCTTGGGCTGAAGGAGCCCCTCCGAATTCGGAGTCTGTACACACCCCCAGTGAGCGCAGGTACCTACTGAGTTCGAGTGTCGAGTGACGAGTGATTGGGAGGTATGAGTGACTGTGAGGTGCTGAATGACTGATTATGAGTGGCTGTGAGGCATGCCCGAGGGGCTGATTATGATACATGTTTTGCCTGAGGGGCCGATTATGATATATGCTTTTGCCCGGGGGGGGG
>ML324105.1:20623-31067 GCA_005239505.1 Nicotiana paniculata
GGCTACTGATGATTTTTACTACTTTCACTCTGAGCTTATGAAATATGTTTTGCCCGCGGGGCCTCTATATGATTCATTTCGTTTTTATACTAGACATTTCAGTTGAAGTTGTTGAAAAATATACATTTTTAAAAGGGTTTTTTTGAAGTTGATTTTTAAGGCATGACGATTTCATGCATCTATGTTATACTATTGGAAAGTAAGGTTGTGACACTTGTGATTGATGACATTGATTTTATATGTTCTTGCTGCTCAGACCTGATTTATTTTCATTACTACTGAATTGGTGTACTCACATTACTCCCTGCACCTGTGTGCAGATTCAGGAGAAGACATCGAGCATTAGCCTTTATTTTGTAGCAGAGCCAGATTTGCGGGATATAGAGGTAGCTGTCCAACGTCCGCAGCATCTCTGTTTTCCCTCCCTGTTGTATCTTCATTTCATTCGGAGGTTTTGTATTATGACAGTATATTATGACTTATTCATCTAGATGCTCATGACACATTGGCTCCGGGTTTTGGGGTTGGCAGTATTGTGTTATGATGACCTACTTTATTCAGTAGTTTCTGTATATTTATGAAATGCTCAGATTTTGGAAATGGGATTTTAAAAGAAATTATGAACATGTGATATATTGGTTAGCCTAGTTCCACGATAGGCACCATCACGGCCGACTTAGGATTTGGGGTCGTGACAATTTGGTATCAGAGCCATAGGTTACATAGGACTCAACGGTCATGAGAAGGTTTAGTAGAGTCTTGCAGATCGGTATGGAGACGTCTGTACTTATTGTCGAGAGGCTGCCGAACTTCTAGGAAAAAATTCTATCTTTCTTGAACTCTTTCGTGCTGATCTATTGATTCTTGGAATCTGAACTTACGTTGTTTAATTCTCTCACTGATGGTGAGGACACGCCGCACCAACCAGAGTGACCAGTCACCGGCTAGACCAGCGAGAGGTCGAGGCCGCGGTCGAGACCGTGGTAGAGGTAGTGGGCCAGTCTGCGCAGCAGCCGTGGCAGTACCTCAGGATCCCCCTATCGATCATGATCAGGTTCCCACCGATGGTGTCCCAGCGGGACAGGCTCAGGTACCAGCAGTGCCTATGGTTATTCTGGGTCTTCAGGAGAGCCTGTCTCAGATATAGACAATATGCACTAGTTTGGCTCAGGCCGTTGCCATGTATTCTACTGCCACTACAGCTCAGGCCAGGGGAGGCAATCAGACTCCAGCTGCATAGGGTATTTAGGCACCGGGAGCAGCCCCAGCTCAGCCAGTTGCTCCGGTTCAGGATTTTGTGGTCCCTGCTATGCCTGAGGACGAGCAACGTAGGTTGGAATGATTCAGCAAACTTCAGCCTCCGACTTTCAGCGGTACAGAGGGCGAGGACGCCCAGGGATTTCTAGATAGGTGCCAGAGGATATTGCGTACCGCGGGTATTTTGGAAATTAGTGGGGTCTCATTTGCTACATTTCAGTTTGCGGGTGCTGCCTTTACATGGTCGGAGTCGCTAGAGAGGCGTAGGCCGGTTGGTTCAGCACGTCTTACCTGGCGGCAGTTCTCCATGATATTTTTGGAGAAGTATGTTCCTCAATCCCACAGTGAGGAGCAACGCAGGTAGTTTGAGCAGCTGCGAGAGTTATCAGTTACTCATTACGAGATGAGCTTCTCCGAGTTGGCTAGGTATGCTTCTGAGATTGTCCCTACTGATAGGGAGAGGGTGAGGAAGTTTGTGGATGGTCTTTCTTATCAGCTTCAGTTGCTTATGACTCGGGAGAGAGTATCGGGTGCTTTATTCGAGCAGGTTGTTGACATAGCTCGAGATATTGAGTCTGTTCGCCGCCAGGAGCAGGAGGAGAAAAAGGCCAAGAGGCCTCGTGGTTCCGGCATTTCCAGTGGTGCTCCCTTCAGGGGACAATTTTAGCAGGGTAAGAGCCGTTCATTCAGACCTCCTCGGTCAGGCCGTCCAGCATATAGTGGTGCCTCCTCGGGGCAGGGTCCCCGTGGTTCTCAGTGAGTCCATACTTCATTTGGTGCCCTCCCAGCTCAGAGTGCATCTCGAGCACCTCCAGTTCAGGGTTCATCTATACATGAGTCTTCCAGTGGCCGTACAGGTGCTAAGGGTTTCTATCAGTCCCCGCTTCCAACTCCGGGGAGTTTCTTTGAGTGTGGAGAGTTCGGACACGTGTGGAGGCAGTTTCCTCGCTGTTCTGGTTGATCTTCTCAGCAGAGGGGCCAGCCCTCGACTTCAGATCCAGTCGCTTCACCACCCGCCCAGGCAGCCAGGGGTGGTGGTCAGTCAGCCAGAGGCCGCCCTAGAGGGGGAGGTCGAGCAGGGGGAGGTCAGGCTCGCATGTATGCATTTCCAGCTAGGCCGGATGCTATGGCCTCAGATGCCGTGATCACAGGTATTGTTTCAATTTGTTGCCGTGATGCCTTGACTTTGTTTGACCCTGGTTCTATATATTCCTATGTTTCTTCATATTTTTCCGGTTTTCTGGATATGCCCCGTGAGTCTCTAGTCACCTCTGTTCATGTGTCGACTCTGGTGGGCAATACTGTTGTTGTGGACCGTGTGTATTGGTCGTGCATTATATCTATTGGGGGTTTGGAGACCCGAGTGGACCTACTATTACTCAGCATGGTCGATTTTGACGTGATATTGGGCATGGATTGGTTATCTCTATGTCATGTTGTTCTTTATTTTCACGCTAAGACCGTGACCTTAGCTATGCCGGGGTGTCCCAGGGTTGAGTGGAGAGGTTCTTCCGAGTATATGCCTAGCAGGGTGATTTCCTACCTGAAGGCTCAGCGCATGGTTGAGAAAGGGTCTTTATCTTATTTGGCCTTTGTGAGGGATGTCGGTGGTGAGACTCTCGCTATTGATTCAGTTCATGTGGTCCATGATTTTCCTGATGTGTTTCCTGCAGACCTGCCAGGCATGCCACCTGACAGGGATATTGATTTTGGTATTGACCTGGTGCTAGGCACTCAGCCCATTTCTATTCCACCATATCGTATGGCACCAGTGGAGCTAAAGAAATTGAAGGAGCAACTTCAGGAGCTCCTGGATAAGGGGTTCATTCGGCCTAGTGCGTCACCTTGGGGTGCACCAGTGTTGTTCGTAAAGAAGAAGGATGGGTCCATACGTATGTGTATTGACTATCGACAGTTGAATAGGGTTACGGTGAAGAACCGGTATCCCTTGCCCCGCATTGATGATTTTTTTGACCAGCTTCAGCGAGCCAGAGTATTTTCCAAGATTGATTTGAGATCTGGGTATCATCAGTTGAGGATTCGGGATTCTGATATTCCGAAGACCTCTTTCAGGACCAGATATGGTCATTATGAGTCCTTGGTTATGTCATTTGGGTTGACCAATGCCCCAACTGCGTTCATGCAATTGATTAACAATGTGTTTCAGCCTTATCTTGATTCCTTCGTCATTGTGTTCATTGATGACATCCTGGTTTATCCTCGTAGCCAGGAAGAGCATGATCAACATTTGAGAGTTGTGTTGCAGAGGTTGAGGGAGGAGAAGCTTTATGCAAAATTCTCCAAGTGTGAGTTTTGGCTGGGTTCGGTAGCTTTCTTGGGGCACGTGGTGTCTAGTGAGGGTATTCAGGTTGATCCAAAGAAGATAGAGGCGGTGCAGAGTTGGCCCAGACCGTCCTCAGCTACAGAGATTAGGAGTTTCCTTGGTTTGGCAGGTTATTGCCGTCGCTTTATGGAGGGATTCTCTTCTATTGCTTCGCCTTTGACCAGATTGACCCAGAAGGGTGCTTTATTCAGATGGTCTGATGAGTGTGAGGAGAGCTTTCAGAAGCTCAAGTCAGCATTGACTACAGCTCCAGTACTAGTTTTGCCTGCTGGTTCGGGTTCTTACACAGTTTATTGTGATGCTTCCAGAGTTGGCTTGGGAGCGGTATTGATGCAGGACGGTAGGGTGATTTCCTACGCGTCCAGACAGTTGAAGGTGCACGAGAAGAATTATCCAGTGCACGATCTTGAGTTAGCTGCCATTGTTCATGCCTTGAAGATTTGGCGGCATTATTTGTATGGAGTGCAGTGTGAGATTTTCACTGATCATCGCAGTCTGTAGTATCTGCTGAGGCAGAAGGACTTGAATTTGCTTCAGAGGAGGTGGTTAGAGCTCCTCAAGGATTATGACCTCAATGTCTTATATCATCCGGGGAAGGCCAATGTAGTGGCCGATGCCTTGAGTCGTAGAGCAAAGAGGTTGGGGAGTTTAGATTACCTTCCAGTAGCAGAGTGACCATTAGCTCTTTATGTTCAGGCCTTAGCAGGTCATTTGGTGAGATTGGATCTATCAGAGCCCCCGCGGGTGTTGGCTTGTGTAGCCTCCAGGTCTTCTCTTTACGATCAGATTAGAGCACGCCAATATGATGATCCATATTTGCTTGTTCTTCAGGACAGGGTCGGTCGCGGTGATGCCAGGGATGTGGTTATTGGTGCTGATGGGGTCATGAGGATGCAGGGCCGGATTTGCGTGCCCAACGTAGATGGGCTTCGAGATTTGATTCTAGCAGAGGCTCATAGTTCGCGGTATTCCATCCATCCAGGTGTCGCTAAGATGTATCAGGACTTGAGGCAGCATTATTGGTGGAGGATAATGAAGAAGGATGTTGTGGAGTTTGTGTCTCGGTGTCTCAACTGTCAGCAGGTCAAGTATGAGCTCCAGAGACCTGGTGGATTGCTTAAGAGGTTTGATATTCCGGAGTGGAAGTGGGAGCGGATCACCATGGACTTTGTAGTTGGACTACCACGGACTTCGAGGAGGTTTGATGATATATGGGTTATTGTGGATCGGCTGACCAAGTCCGCGCACTTCATTCCTGTTGGAACTACGTATTCATCGGAGAGGTTAGCTGAGATTTATATCAGGGAGATTATCCGATTGCATGAGGTTCCAGTTTCTATCATTTCCGACAGAGGCACTCAGTTCACATCTCAGTTTTGGAGAGCTGTGCAGAGAGGGTTGGGTACTCAGGTTGAGTTGAGCACAACGTTTCATCCTCAGACCGACGGGAAGTCGGAGCATACCATTCAGATTTTGGAGGATATGTTGCGTGCTTGTGTGATTGACTTTGGTCGTTCATGGGATCAGTTTCTGCCACTAGCAGAGTTTTCATATAATAACAGCTATTAGACGAGTATCCAGAGGGCTCTGTATGAGGCTTTGTATGGTAGGAGGTTTAGGTCTCCCGTTGGTTAATTTGAACCGGGCGAGGCCAGGCTATTGGGCACAGACTTGGTTCAGGATGCTTTGAGTAAGGCAAAGTTGATTCAGGAGCGGCTTCGCACGACGCAGTCTAGGCAGAAGAGTTATACTGACCGGAAGGTTCGAGATGTGTCTTTCATGGCTGGGGATAAGGTGTTGCTGAAGGTGTCACCATGAATGGTGTTATGAGATTCGAGAAGAGAGGGAAGCTGAGTCCCAGGTTCATTGGGCCATTTGAGGTACTTCAGAGGATTGGGGAGGTGGCTTATAGGCTTGCTATGCCTCCAGTTTATCGAGTATTCATCCAGTATTCCATGTTTTGATGGTCCGGAAGTATGTTGGTGACCCTTCCCATGTTTTGGACTTCAACACGGTTCAACTCGAGGGTGATATGTCATACGAGGTAGAGCCAGTGGCTATTTTGGGTTGAAAGGTCAGGAAGCTGAGGTCTAAGGATATAGTTTCAGTGAAGGTTCAGTGGAGAGGGAAGCCGGTGGAGGATGCCACCTGGGAGACCGAGCGGGAGATGCGGGACAGATATCCTCACTTATTCGAGTCTCCAGGTATGTTTCTAGACCCATTCGAGGATGAACGTTTGCTTAAGAGGGCGAGGATGTAACGACCCGGTCGGTCGTTCCGTGAGATTTACCCTGTTTCCCCTATTTCTGCATTTTTTATATATCGCTATTCTGTTTTTGATGCGTTGGGTCAGTTGGTTTGGGTCCGGAATGGTTATGGTGAGAGTTTAGGCATTTAGCCTTTTAAAGTAGCCTAATAGTTGAGAAAGTCAACTAAAACTTGACTTATTGGTAAACGACATCGGAATGCAGATTTTATGGCTCGGATCGCTTCGTTAGGTAATTTGGGACTTAGGAGTGTGTTCAGAATATTTTTGTGATGTCCGGTATAGAATTAGGCTTGAATTGGCGAAAGTTAGTTTTTGGCGTTTTCCGGTCAGCAATGGAAAATAGGCTATTAAGGTCGGAATGGAATTCCAGGAGTTGGAATAGGTTCGTAATGACATTTTGGATATGTCTGCAAAATCAGGTCAATCAGAGGTGTTTTGGTTGGTTTCGGCGTAGTTGGCAAAATTTGAAAGTTTCAAAGTTCTTAGGCTTGAATTTGATGTAAATTTGGTGTTTTCGTGTTGTTTTTGGTGTTTCTAAGGCTCGACTAAGTTGGAATAATTCTATGGGGTGTGTTGGTATGTTTGGTTGGGGCCCCGAGGGGCGCGGGATTGATTTCAGATGGTTGGCGGGAAGTTTGGAGTGACTTTGGTAAATTTGTTGTTGCTGGTATTTTCGCACCTGCGGAAAGGGAGCCGCAGGTGCGAGATTTGGCTGAGTGGGGAGTGGTCCGCAGGTGCGAGGAATTTGTTGCACCTGCGATGTCGCAGGCGCGGAAGGAGCATCGCACCTGCGAAGCCACAGGTGCGGAGAAATGGTCGCAGGCGCGGGATTGGCCCGTTAAGTGAGTTTTCGCAGGTGCGCACCTGGGACCGCAGGTGCGGGTCTGCAGGTGCGGGTCTGAAGGTGCGGCTAATTGTCAGCAGGAGCGGAAATGACTAGGTAGAAACAGTATAAAAGGGGTCCTCCGCGAGAATTTCTTATTTTTCATCAATTTTCATGCGGGAGGAGTCCATTGAAGGCGAGTTAGAGAGAGAAATTCAAGATTCTTCAGCAAAGGTAAGTTCTTTGGTTGCTAACATCGTTCCTATGCTATTTTTTTCGGATTAGGCTTGAAAATTTAAGGATTTGAGTAGGAAAAGGTTGGGAAGAAGGGGGTGGAGAATTGGAAATTCTTTTAAGGTTTTGAATAGTCAATTATGATCCGATTTTGATGATTTTGGGATGAGTAGAATCGTGGGAGGACGAGGTTTCTAGTGATGTAAAAATTATCGAGTTCCGAGACGTGGGCCCGGAGCTCGATTTATGCCGAATTTCGAGATTTTTGATTAAATTGATAATTTTTTATTTGGTTGTGTTCCTTGAGTATATATTGATAATGTTAACTAGTTTTGGCTAGATTCGGAGCAACCGGGAGCCAATTTGAGGGGCAAGTGCATTGCGGACTAGTGTCGCGGCCTGGTAGAGGTAAGTATGGCTATAAATCTTGTCCTGAGGGTATGAAACCCCGGACTTCGTATTTCGTACTGTTTTTAGAATGGCGCACATGTCGGATGACGAGTATGTGGCGCGTACTGACTTTTGTATTGGACTAGGTCCACTCCGCATCGACTAGTGAGGCCGGGGGCCAATGTTGTGAGGATATTTATGATATGAGATAGGTCGAGAGCCTGAGAGTGATCGATGCCATGATTTGCCTTGTTTATTAGCGCTTGGGCTGAAGGAGTCCCTCCGAAGTCGGAGTCTGTACACACCCCCAGTGAGCGCAGGTACCTTCTGAGTGCGAGTGACGAGTGACGAGTGATTGTGAGGTATGAGTGACTGTGAGGTGCTGAGTGACTGATTATGAGTGGCTGATTATGCTACATGTTTTTCCCGAGGGGAAGATTATGATATATGATTTTTCCCGGGGGGGGGGGGGGAGGCTACTGATGATTTTACTACTTTCACTCTGAGCTTATTAAATATGTTTTGGCCGAGGGGCCTCTATATGATTCATTTCGTTTTTATACTAGACCTTTCGGTTGAAGTTGTTTAAAAATATACATTTTTAAAAGGGTTTTTCTGAAGTTGATTTTTAAGGCATGACAATTTCATGCATCTATGTTATATTATTGGAAAGTAAGGTTGTGCCACTTGTGATTTATGACATTGATTTTATATGTTCTTGCTACTCAGACCTGATTTATTTTCATTACCACTGAGTTGGTGTACTCACATTACTCCCTGCACCTCTGTGTGCAGATTCAGGATCGAGCATTAGTCTTTATCCTGCAGTGGAGCCAGATTTGCGGGATATAGAGGTAGTTGTCCAACATCCGCAGCATCTCTGTTTTTTCCTCCCTATTGTATCTTCATTTCATTCGGAGGTTTTGTATTATGACAGTATATTATGACTTATTCATCTAGATGCTCATGACACATTGGCTCCGAGTTTTGGGGTTGGCAGTATTGTATTATGATGACCTACTTTATTCAGTAGTTTCTGTATATTTATGAAATGCTCAGATATTGGAAATGGGATTTTAAATGAAATTGTGAACATGTGATATATTGACTAGCCTAGTTCCACGTTAGGCGTCATCACGGCCGGCTTAGGATTTGGGGTCGTGACATATTGCCTCTAACTCCACTCCCACCACCCGTTTGTGAACTTCTAAAGTATGAATAAATTCGCCCTCTATATCTATTCAACCTTGGACATCCAGGACTAACTACATATCTAGGATCTCTTATGTCTATTCCTTCACCCTCACCCTCACCCTCACCCTCACCCTCACCCTCACCCTCACCATCATGTGTACCTTCCAAATCCCAATTTGGAACTATCATATCATCATCCAAATTCATAAGGTCATGTTCCAATTTGTTCAAATTATACTTAATATATCGCCCTCACGCCCGTCACTTGACATGTGCGTCACCTCAACAACAATAGTCATAAATCATTTAGCTCGGGGTTTTGAACCCTCAGAACCAAGTTTGGAAACGTTACTTACCTCAAAACCAGCTAAAATACTATTCCGCAGTGCGTTTCCCTCTAAATCTGGCCTCTGAGTGCTCCAAATCTACCAAGTTCAGATTTTTATTATAAAATTATGCTTAAGGAATGAATTCCAATTGAAAAGTATTAATTTTAGCTCAAAACCCGAAATTAGTCAAAACCCGACCCCCGGGCATGCGTCCCGAAACTCATAAATTTTTATACAAAACTGTTCTTCATCATCTCACGAGTCCGTACATATAAAGAACACTAAAATCGGAGTTCGTTTGACCCCTCAAATCGACCCTTAAAGGTCTCATAATCTCAAGCCCAACAATCCAATTTTTCTACTGATTGTCTATGAATTTACACTGGTTTTATGTTCTATAATCATCCATGATCGATTTTTAATAATCAAACCACTTACCTCTATGAAGAACAAGGATTTCCCTCTTCAAAATTCGTCCCCAAAGCTCTTTCCCGTACAACAATGGTGTAAAATAAGGTTTAAGTCGCAGAGGGTTTCAATTTATACCTTCTGTCCAGGAGTTCTGCACCTACGGCCCCTATCTCGCACTTGCGGGACCGGCACCTGCGGTCAAAATAATCACACCTGCGACTTTTCACTAAAATGCCCAACTCCGCACCAGCGACTACAATCCGCACCTGCGACTTCGCAGGTGCGATTTTCCTCCCGCACCTGCGATCCTCTACTGACCTCTCAAATTCCAAATCTGCGGAGCTCTTCTCGCTCCTTCGGGCCCGCACCTACGGTCAAACTTCCGCAGGTGCGGAAATCCGTGTGGGAAAACTTGAGCAGCTGTTTGTTGCATTTTTTTCAACTTCGAATTTCCATTAACCATCCGAAATCAATCCCGAGCCCCTCGGGACCCCAACCAAATTTACCAACACATCATAAATGATCATTCAAACTTATTTGCACTCTCGAAACACTAAAACTAACATCAAAACACCAAATTTACATCGGATTCAAGCCTAAGAACTTTGAAATTTCTAAAATCCACCAATGATGCCGAAACTATCCAAAAGAACTCCGATTGACCTGAAATTTTGCAGATATATCCAAAATGACATTACGAACCTGTTCCAACTTCCGAAATTCCATTCCGACCCTGATAGCCTATTTTCCACTGTCGACCGGAAATCGCCAAAAACTAACTTTTGCGAATTCAAGCCTAATTCTACACCAGACATCACAAAAATATTCCGAGCATACTCCTAAGTCCCAAATCACCTAACGAAGCTATCCGAGCCATAAAATCCGCATTCTGAGGTCGTTTCCCAATAAGTCAACTCTCAATTGACTTTTCCAATTCTGAAGCTATTTTTTAAGGACTAAGTGGCTATACTCTCACTACAACCATTCCGATTTTAAGCCTACCAACTCCAACACATAAATAATAGTATAACCAACCTATGACCAATCAAGAATAGCAATAAAATGCAAGTTCTACGTAACGACAGACCGGGTCGTTACATTCTCCCCCACTTAAACGTACGTTCGTCCTTGAACGTGCCTAGAGTTGTTCCAACACCACCAAAATTTGTTGTGTAACCTTCCAGGCACATATT
>ML324111.1:0-86553 GCA_005239505.1 Nicotiana paniculata
ACAGAGTTTCTCCCGTGGCTATTTTTGAGGTTGTTCTGTATGCCCATAGTACCGCTGGTAATTTATCAGGCCAGTTTCCCTTGGCTTTATTTAGCCACTTATTTAGATTGTTGATGATGAACCTATTTGTTGATTCAACTTGACCGTTAGCCACGGGGTGGTACGGCGTTGAAGTGATCCTCTTGATTTGCCAACTTTCAAAGAATTTCGTGATTTGTGAGCCTATGAATTGTGGGCCATTATCACACACAATTTCCTTTGGTATTCCAATTATGTTTCGCCATAAGAAGCTTTTGGTACGAGTAAAAATCGTATATGTGCTTTAGTTGTGGGTAAAGGTCCTACTATATCCATCCCCCATTTCATGAAAGGCCATGGGGATATTATTGGATGTAATAATTTCGTTGGTCGATGCATGTTATTGGCAAACCGTTGGCATCTTTCATATTTGGATACGAAATTCTCAGCTTCTTCTTCCATCTTAGGCCAATAGTATCCGACTCTGATTAGTGTTTTCACTAAGGATCTTGCCCCTGAGTGATTTCCACAGTGTTCTTCCTGGACTTCTTTCATCACAAATTCCATTTGGTTAGGCCCAAGGCATTTAGCTAGGGGTCCTCTGAACATCTTGCGATAAAGTAAGTTGCGAATAAGGAAGTACCGTGCAGCTTTGCGGTGTAGTGCTTGAGCCGCTTTCCTGTCTTCAGGTACGGTTCCATTCTGCAAAAAATTAAGAATTTTGTTTATCCAGTCCCAGGTTAGGTTATTGAAAGTTACCTCATTCCTGTCCTGGTCTATTATTGAATGAAATAGTTGAACGACAATTGTATTGTCTTTGTTCGTTAATTTCGTGACTTCTGCTAGGTTAGCTAATGCATCTGCCTCCACATTTTTCTCTCTAGGTATTTGCACTACCTTCCATGTTTTGAATTGTCTCACGAGCTCTCGTGCTTTTTCAAGATACTGTTGCATTCTAGTTTCTCGAGCGATGTAAGTCCCCTGTATTTGATTTACTACCAGTTGGGAGTCGCTGGTGATCATAATTTTGCTCGATTGAGAGCTCCCGTGCAAGTTCAAGCCCTGCAATAACAGCTTCGTACTCTGCTTCATTGTTAGTGATAGGATAACACTTTATAGCTTGTCGTGTCTTTTCACCCGTAGGTGATATTAAGACTATGCATAAGCCAGTGCCTTTTACATTTGAAGAACCATCAGTGAACAAGGTCCACAGGCCTGGATTAACACCGTTAAAGAGTTGTAACTCTTTTTCTACTTCAGATACAATGCCATTACTAAAGTCAGCAACAAAATCAGCTAGTATTTGAGACTTAATTGCAGTCCTAGGCTGATAAATTATCTCATGCTCACTTAGTTCTATGGCCCACTTGGCTAATCTTCCTGATAATTCTTGTTTATGAAGAATACTTCTTAAAGGATATGAATTCACAACAGTGATTGGGTGGCATTGAAAATAGGGTCGTAATTTTCTAGATGCCATTATTAAAGCTAAGGCTAACTTTTTCAGATGTGGATATCTAGTCTCAGCATCTAGAAAAGCTTTACTTACATAATAGATTGGTGATTGTTTACCTTTTTCTTCTCTTACCAATACTGCACTTACAGCAATTTCTGAGACAGCCAGGTAGATGTACAATCTTTCCCCTTCTTTTGGCTTTGAAAGCAGTGGTGGTTTCGATAGATAAATCTTCAGGTTCTTGAGGGCTTGCTGACATTCTTCAGTCCATTCGAACTGATTCTGTTTTTTGAGAACTGAGAAGAATTTAAAACTTTTTTCGGAAGATCTAGAAATAAACCTCCCCAAAGCTGCTATTCTTCCTGTCAGTCTTTGAACCTCCTTTTTATTTGTTAAAACATCAGGTATTTCCCCTATGTCTTTAATTTGAGCGGGATTTACCTCTATTCCTCTGTTTGATACAAGGAAACCAAAAATTTTGCCTGATTTCACTCCAAAAGCACATTTCTCTGGATTCAACTTCATATTATACCTGTGTAAAATATCAAAAGCAGTAGATAGGTGCTGGGAATGGTCTTGCGCTTGTGTTGATTTTACCAACATGTCATCGATGTACACCTCCATCATTTTTCCCAGATGTTCTTGGAACATCTTGTTCACTAGCCTTTGATAGGTGGCTCCAGCATTTTTTAGGCCAGAAGGCATGACTTTATAACAATAAGTTCTCATGTTCGTGATAAATGAGGTTTTTTTCCTCGTCTAAAGGATCCATTTTAATCTGATTATAACCAGAATATGCATCTAGAAAGCTTAATAGTTCATGACCTGCGGTAGCATCAATCATTTGATCTATATGAGGCAATGGGAATGAATCATTGGGGCATGCTTTGCTTAAATCAGTATAATCTACGCATACTCTCCACTTGCCATTCTGGTTAGGTACTACCACTGTGTTTGCCAACCAGTTAGGGTACGTTACCTCTCGTATCGAACCAATCTTCAAGAGTTTTTGTACCTCTTCGTCGATCACTTGGTGCTTAAATGGTCCTTGCTTTCTTTTCTTCTCTTCGAGTGGGGCTTAGCCTCGTGCCTATATACACTTTTTGCTCAGGTTTTTGTGCAGATAAAGGAACAGCTTCGAGCTCCTCTGTAGTTTTTTTGATGTGCTCATCTTCCTCCAGTTCATGAATGACGTCCGATCTGGAATCCGCATCTATGTGGTATAGTACACCTTCCGTGGTAACTTTTACTCTTCTGCTCGTAAGTATTTTCTTTCGTGCCTGTTTCAGCAATAATATCTTCCATACCTATTTGGGCAGTAATTTTTTCCATGTCTGTTTGGGCGGTGTTACCTGTTTGGGAGATCTCCTTATCTCGTAATTCTTCCACTTCTATTTTCTTGTTGTAGTGTACCACAGAATTTATATTTTTTGCGGTCTGCCGATCTCCTTTGATTCGTTGAATCCCCTATTCAGAGGGAAATTTAATTACTTGATGCAACGAGGAGGGTATCACTTTCATGTCGTGGATCCATGTCCTTCTAATGATCACGTTATAAGCCATGTGAGTATCAATTACTTGGAACCTAGCTATTTTGAACACCCCCTCAGCATAGGTGTTAAGCTCAATTTCTCCTTTTGTTTAACCCTAGAGTTATCAAACCCGAATATGGCTCGTGCTTTTGGGATTACTTGATTCCCCAGTAGTATTTCTTCCACGACTCTTAGAAAAATGATATTGACTGAACTTCCTGGATCAATCAACATTCTTTTCACGTTAGTGTCATGAATAAGTAGAGATATTACCAGAGCATCATTGTGCGGAAGCATTAATCCGCTGCTATCTGCATCATCGAAGGTTATATCGTCCTCTCCACGAGCACGTTTCCCGTGTGTAATTTTGAACTTTGTGGTTGTTTTGCAAATCACTCTGTTTACTTCTTCACCATCGTGTATTACGTTAATGGTTCATTTTGAAGATGGAGGCTTTGGGGGCTCCTGCTTGTTCCTCATGTATGCCTGTTTACCTTTATCACTAAACAATTCTGTTAAATAGCCTTGTTTTAACAAATTTTCTACTTCTATTTATGTTATTGGAACTTGTTGGAGCGTTGAGTCGTTTTAAGAATTAGCACCCCGATCCCCTATTAACCGCTTCTCCCATGTCTATTTATGTTATTGGAACTTGTTGGAGCGTTGAGTCGTTTTAAGAATTAGCACCCCGATCCCCTATTAACCGCTTCTCCCATGTCTATTTATGTTATTGGAACTTGTCGGGGCCTTGAGTGATGAAATCCGGGGTGATTTTGGACACATAGTCCATAAATGTGGAATTTAGCTTTAGAAATCTGGTCGTAGCTAGAGCTATGTGAATATGGGTCCGGAATGGATTTCTGTCAACTACGTTAGCTCCGTTGGGTGATTTCGGGGTTAGGAGCGTGTTCGGAATGTGTTTTCGAGGTCGTTTGTGGATTTAGGCTTGAATTGGCAAAAGTTAGAATTTCGGCAATTTTGGCCGATAGGTGAAATTTTGATATCGGACTCGGAATGGAATTTCGAAAGTGACATCATGTTCGTAATGTCATTTGTGACCTGTGTGCAAAATTTGAGGTCATTCGGATGAGTTTTGATGTGATTCGGCATCAGATGTGAATTCTAGAAATTTTATAAGCTCTTAGGCTTGAATCTATGCATAATTGATGATTTTGATGTTATGAGATGTGTTTTTAAGGCTCGACCAAGTCTGAACAAGGTATTAGGGTCAGCTGGTAGGTTTGGTTGAGGTCCCGGGGGGCCTCGGGGTTGTTTCGGATGCCCAACGGGTGAATTTGGGACTTGAAGAGCAGCTGAACCATTCTTGTTCTGGTGTCTCGCACCTTCGATGGTATTTCCGCAGGTGCGGACACACAGGTGCAAAGGGGGTGCACGCAGGTGCGGGCGTAGCTTAGGTTGGCCCGACTCGCAGGCGCGGAAGAGTATCCACAGGTGCGGGGCAGCACCTGTGACCCAGCCACCGCAGGTGAGACCCCAGGTCTTTTAATGAGTTTCCGCACCTGCGATGGTGTTTCCGCAGGTGCGGCACCGCAGGTGAGATCCCAATGTCACAGGTGCGAAACATCTGGGCTGGTTATACCAAAATCTGAGGGTTTGAAATTCATAACTCCAAAATCTATTGTGAGCTCGGGACTTGGACATTTTCAGTGGGATTTGAAGAGGAGAATCATAGGCAACATTTTTTAACCTTAATCCATTTGTATATCAATAATCTCTATCAATTTTCTCAATCTAATCAATGAAATTGGATGAAAATCCATGAAATTGGGATGAAACTTCCCCAAGTAGAGATCTGAGGATTTAGGGAGATTTAGACGTCGGATTTTGTTGATTCTTGTTCGAGTGGGTTCATGAGCGAATGGGTGTTCGAGAAATATAATTTTACCCGATTCCGTGACGTGGGCCCAGGGGACTTTTTGGGCGAATTTCTTAATTTCGCGTATTAGCTTAGAAATAAGTAGCTATTTTGTTCCCTTGAAGTGATATTTACATTATGCAATCGATTTGAATAGATTTGGGCCACCCGGAGTCGGATACTCGTGGCAAGAGCGTGGTATTGAGTTTATTAGCGCAGTCAAGGTAAGTGGCTTGCCTAATTCTGTGTTGGGGACTTCCCCTTAGGTATTTTTATACTGATTTTGTTATGTGGACGCCGTGTACGTGAAGTGACGAGTGCGTACACGGGTCATTGTTGCTAAAATCCTATTTTTTACTTCTATGAAATCACTTATTTTCATTCCTATATTACTGTTTCCTGGCTTAACTGAGTAGTTAGCTTAATAGTAAGCATGCCTACCTGTTCTTACTTGATTTCCTCTTATTTGATACTAGTTGAACCATGCTTAGGTAGCTTTACTCTATTCTTTCCTGGTTTTTTCTTGGACTGTTTAATTAAGCCGTATTCGACATACTTCTGCTTTGAATATTTAAATTGGGACTATGGACCGAGATCTGGGAGCTTTCCCCCTGTACTGCATTTCATATTTAAATTAGGACTACGGACCGAGATCCGGGAGCTTTCCCCCTGTACTGAAATGCATATTTAAATTGGGACTACGGACGAAGATCTGGGAGCTTTCCCCCTGTACTCCCCCTGCAGATCCAGGTACCAGCACCCAGTATCGTGGCTAGGAGTCATTCTAGCAGCTGCCAGGAGACCGCGAGGTAATTCTGCCGCGTCCGCGAAATCCCACGAGTCCCCTTCTACTCTAGTATAGGCATAGAGGACTTATGTATTTTTCCACTATTTCATTGTATAGAGCTATATTTAGTACAAAGCTTGTGACTATCGTGACATTACGGGTTTTGTGAAGTGAAAGTGTACATGCTGAGCAGCTATGTTATATCTACTTGAGTTCTTTTCTGTCTTTATTTTATTGATTCTATTATTTTCCGCAAATTTTAGGCTTACCTAGTCATAGAGACTAGGTGTCGTCACGATACCTTTCGGAGGGCAAAACGGGTCGTAACAAACACGAAGCATGTAAACTCAAAGATTGATCAAGACAAAAAGCTTCAAAGGAGACAAAAGGAGTAGTATAAATTACTACATAGCAGCGAAATTGAAGGTATTTCGTTCCCTATCTCTTCAAATCTTTACTTATGGAAATCAATTTCCCCAAATTTTTTGTCAACGCACCCAATCTAGTCTGACCGGATCTGAGACAGATCTCACACCCTTACCCGTGTCAGTGTCGTGTCGACACCGGTATGACACCAAAATTACCGTGTTCGAGCAACTTAGATCTATGCAATGACCAAAAAAAAGAGAACCTATTGCCATAGCGTGAAAAGATACATATTGCTGGAAATTTAATACTATGTCAACCTATTCTTTCTTTTCTTGTGTAAATTTAAGAAACGTATGCAATTAAAGTGAATATATTGTAGGGAGAGTGAAGAGCTAAACAAATGCTTATATTGAAGCTGGAAATGGAGATTATCGCGTTATAATCAGCACTCATGCTGATCTTGTCTTCGGTGAGTCAAGTACAAGAGCTTATTTGTATGTTTTAAGTGAGTAACTGAAGAAGTAAATAACTAACATTTCATGGGTTGCCATTTTATACGGTCGAAATCGGGCATATCTGATTTCATAGGCACGAGGAGCTGCCTCGAAGGTAATCTCGTAATGGACCAGGCTCGAGCTCGAAGATCATGGCGGGAGTCACGGGGCAGATCGATTCAAGCGGTTATTGACGCCTATCGTGGGGTTTACTTCCATTATTATAATTGTACCTTATTTAGGATTCCCCTATTATATAAAAGGGTCTCCCATTCATTTGTAGGAGGATCATGATTCACTGAGAAAGAATATACACGCTGATCTCTATTTCTCTTACTATCCATTATTGTTCATTACTATTTATTACTGTTTCTTGTTATCCAACCTCGAGACCATCTCGAATCGAGGTCGAAAGCATTGCTTGAGCAATGGTTCTGTTTACTTTACTGTTCAATTTATTCATTTAGTTCGTTGTTTAGCAATCGGTATTGAATTAGATCACGTATCCTTAAAACCATAAAATAAGTTTAATTGTTACTCGAATTTTAGGATAAACAGTTTGGCGTCCACCGTGGGACTAAGGATAATAGTAATTTTTCAATACTGATTCTGGTAAAACACATTGTTTTACGCTTGTTTTTGTCAAGAATTTTTGCTTTCAGGTGAAAACATGCAAGCTCACAAAATGCATCCACGCACGGTGACAATGGCCTCGGACTTCACGAGGAAAATTAAAATGTGATTGCTCCAGGAATCGAGGTGCTACAGACTAATCTCGGAGGAGTACCGCCTGTCAACCTAGTCAACGTCAGTTCGCACGTTGCTCTGAATACGGACCTAGGCGCAGACCTCGAGGGGAGAGACACAGAGAAGGCCGATCTGATGGTGAAGGTACACAGGATAGAGGAGACAAAGGATTCAGTCTCCAAGTGATGCTCGAAATGCTTCAGGCTTAACAGGCTGCCATTGCTCAGTTACAAAATCAACACAGAGCTCCAAATAGGATCGAGCTGGATATTACTCGTCGTACCGAGCCAGTACCAGAAAGATCGAGTGATAACACATCGGGGATCAATCCTGCTGTAATGAAAATGCTCGAGGATCTCACCAAGAGAATTTAATCAGGAGAGAAAAAAATCGAAGTCAATGATAAAAAGGTGGAGACTTACAATTCCCGAGTTGATCAGATACCGGGGGCACCACCAATCTTGAAAGGAATGGATTCAAAGAAGTTTGTGAAAAAGCCTTTCCCTCCGAGTGCGGCTCTGAATCCCATTCCAAAGAAGTTCCGTATGCCTGACCTACCCAAATATAACGGGACCACCGACCCCAACGAGCATGTTACCTCTTACACATGCGCCATCAAGGGTAATGATTTGGAGGATGATGAGATCAGGTATGTGTTGTTGTAAAAGTTTGGAGAGACCCAATCGAAGGGAGCAATGATTTGGTATCAAAACTTACCACCAAATTCCATCGATTCATTCGCCATGTTGGCAGATTTTTTCGTAAAAGTGCACGCCAGGGCCATAAAGGTCACAACAAGGAAATCGGACCTCTTCAAGCTAAGACAAAGGGATAATGAGATACTAAGGGAGTTCGTGTCCCTATTTCAAATGGAGAGCATGGAGTTGCCACTGGTCACAAATGATTGGGTCGTTCAAATGTTCACTCAAGGGTTGAATGAACAGAGCTCGATTGCATCACGTCAGTTGAAACAAAATTTGATCGAGTATCCAGCTGCAACTTGGGAAGATGTACATAATGGATATCAATCAAAGATCAGGGTCGAGGACGACCAATTAGGAGCTCCATCCGATTTAGTGCATCCAAACAGGTCGACAGGAAAAAATCAGAGGGATGTTGACAGAGAGCCAAGGTCGAACAAAGACCGATACCGACCATATACTGCAGATCGAAGGAATAATGGTCCAGGACGCAATTTCGCCCGGAATGATCGAAGAAGTGATCTAGGACAAAGTTCTCGGGGACTTATGAGTAAAACTAGTTTTGACAAGTATACAGATCCCACAGAGGCACTTCGGCTATTGGAATATAATTTTAGCGTCAATGAATCAGGCATTGTATCGGCTATCGGAAGGATTAAAGACACTAGGTGGCCCAGACCCATACAAACCGATCCTTCCCAAAGAAACCCAAATTTAATGTGCAAGTATCATGGAATGCATGGTCATAGGACCGAGGATTGCAGGAAATTAGGAGAGGAGGTAGCTCGTCTATTCAACGAGGGCCACCTTCGAGAATTCCTCAGTGATCGAGCTAAAAACCATTTCAGGGAAAGGGACTCCAATAGAAAGAATGAACAAGAAGAACCTCAACACGTCATCCATATGATCGTTGGTGGAGTCGACGTTCCACGGGGACCCATATTCAAACGCACTAAGGTGTCAATCACTCGAGAAAAACGAACCTAAGATTATGTGCCCGAAGGCACCTTTTCATTCAATGACGAAGAAGTAGAAGGCATTTCTCATCCCTACAACGACGCTCTAGTAATTTCTATCTTATTAAATAAATTTCAAGTTAAGCGTGTTTTAGTGGATCCAGGTAGCTCGGCAAACATCATCCGATTGAGGGTCATGGAAGATCTCGGCCTACAGGATCAAATCATACTTGCATCTCGAGTCTTGAACGACTTTAATATGGCTAGTGAAACAACTAAAGGGGAGATTATCCTACCGGTGAACATGGCTGGAACCATTCAAGATACTAAATTATACATAATCGAGGGCGACATGAAATATAATGCACTACTCGGAAGGCCCTGGATCCACAACATGAGGGCACTACCGTCGACACTCCACCAAATGATGAAGTTCCCGACGTCGAATGGTGTAAAAATAGTGTACGGGGAATAGCATGCCGCAAAGGAAATGTTTGTGATCGATGAGGTAACACCGATCTCGACACCATCAGCCTCGGAAAGATCGAACATCAAAGGAAAACAGGAATCTAAATAGCAATCACCGTCCCCAGCCTCGACCGAATCGGAGAAATGGGTAATAGAATAAGAAGAAGGGGAGGATTTTCTAACCCCACGAACCTTTGTTATTCCTGAAGATTCGGATGCCACAAAATCAACGGTCGAAGAGCTGGAACAGGTTATACTGATCGAGTACCTGCCTGAGCGAAAGGTATACCTGGGAACGGGGTTAACCCCCAAACTTAGGAAAAAGCTTATTCAATTTCTTATTGATAACATAGATTGCTTTTCATGGTCCCATTTAGACATGATAAGGATCCCACCGGAGTGAATGACAGATCGATTAAGCATGGACCCTAAGTTTAGACCGATGAAGCAAAAGAGAAGGCCCCAGTCCGAGGTAAAGCGTGCCTTCATAAAGGACGAGGTAACCTAACTTCTCAAAATAGGGTCCATTCGGGAGGTGAAATATCCCGAATGGTTAGCTAATGTAGTGGTAGTCCCTGAAAAGGGGAACAAACTTAGAATGTGTGTAGACTATAAGGACTTAAAAAAAGCGCGTCCCAAAGATTCTTTTCCACTGCCTAACATCGATCGCATGATCGACGCCATGGCCGGCCACGAGATCCTTACTTTTCTCGATGCTTATTCCGGGTACAATCAAATCCAAATGAACCCGGAAGACCAAGAAAAGACTTCGTTTATCACCAAGTATGGAACGTATTGTTATAATGTCATGCCCTTTGGGCTAAAAAATGCAGGGGCTATACATCAACTCCTAGTAAATAAAATGTTTGAAGAACAAATAGGTAAGTCAATAGAAGTCTATATTGATGACATTCTAGTTAAATCCCTGCACGCAGAGGACCATTTGGCTCATTTGCAGGAAACGTTCGAGATCTTAAGGAAATATAACATGAAGATCAACCCCGATAAATGTGCTTTCGTGGTCGGTTAGGGAAAATTCCTTGGCTTCATGGTACCAAATCGGGGGACCGAAATAAACCCTGATAAAATCAAGACCATCGAAGACATCACTGTCGTGGACAGTGTAAAAGTCGTACAAAGGCTGACTGGACGGATAGCTGCCTTAGGACGATTCATCTCGAGGTCATCGGATCGAAGCCACAATTTTTTCTCTCTACTCAAAAAGAAGAACTATTTTTCCTGGAATCCGGAATGTCAAGGGGAATTGGAAGAATTGAAAAGATACCTATCGAGCCCACCACTGCTTCACACTCCGAAGGAAGACGAGAAACTTTACTTGTACTTGGCAGTATCCAAAATCGTGGTAAGTGGTGTCCTAGTTCGAGAAGATCAAGGTACACAGTTTCCTGTTTATTATGTAAGTCGAACCTTAGGAGAAGCAGAAACTAGGTATCCACACTTAGAGTTGGCACTTGCACTGATAAGCACTTCTAGAAAGTTAAAACCATATTTCCAATGTCACCCCATATTTGTATTAACCACTTACCCACTCCGTAATATTTTGCACAAGCCCGAACTATCGGGCCGATTGGCCAAATGGGTCGTGGAACTCAATGGTTACGATATCGAATATCAACCCCAATCGGCCATCAAGTCTCAAATTTTAGCAAACTTCGTGGCCGATTTCACGCCAACCCTCATACTTGAAGTTGAAAAGGAACTCTTAATGAAATCAAGTACATATTTAGGGGGATGGACCCTTTTCACAAACGGCGCTTCGAATGTGAAGGGGTCTGGGCTAGGAATTATTTTGAAGCCGCCCACAGGTAGCATTATTAGGAAATCCATCAAAACTTCTAGATTGACTAACAACGAGGCCAAGTATGAGGCCATGATTGCAGGTCTCGAGATAGCTAAAAGCTTGGGAGCAGAGGTCATTGAAGCTAAGTGCGATTCTTTACTGGTAGTGAACCAGGTGAACAAAACCTTCGAAGTTCGAGAGGATAGAATGCAAAGGTATTTGGACAAATTGCAGGCAAACTTGCACCGTTTCAAGGAATGGACTCTACAACATGTACCTCGAGAACAAAACAGTGAGGCCGATGCACTTGCGAATTTGGGATCATCGGTCGAGGAAGATGAGGTTAGCTCGGGGACTGTCGTTCAACTCTCGAGATCCTTGATCAGGGAGGGACATGCCGAGATAAATTCTACGAGCTTAACCTGGGACTGGAGGAATAAATACATTGAGTACAGTGTGAAATGAGCAGCTTTAGTTCGAGGGCCATACGAACTAAAGCTGCTCATTTCACACTGGCCGAAGACGGAACATTATACAGAAGGACATTCGATGGACCATTGGCAGTGTGTTTGGGACCAGGAGACACCAATTATATTCTACGAGAGGTCCATGAAGGCACTTGTGGGAACCATTCTGGCGTCGAGTCACTAATTCGCAAAGTCATTAGAGCAGGATACTACTGGGATAGCATGGAAAAAGACTGTAGGAATTTGTTTGAAAATGCAATAAATGTCAAAGGTTTGCACCGATGATCCACCAGCCCGGAGAACAAATTCACTCGGTCCTATCCCCATGGCCATTCATGAAATAGGGGATGGACATCATCGGCCCTCTACCATTGGCCCCAGGTAAAGCTAAGTTCATTTTATTTATGACTGGCTATTTCTCTAAATGGGTTGAAGCATAGTCTTTCGAGAAAGTCAGAGGGAAAGAGGTTATAGATTCCATCTGGGATCATATCGCATGTCGATATGGGATACCTGCAGAAATAGTATCCAACAATGCTAAATAATTTATCGGCAACAAAGTAACGAAATTCCTCGAAGATCATAAAATAAAAAGGATATTGTTAACACCGTATCACCCTAGTGGGAACGGATAGGCCGAATCAACGAACAAGACTATCATCCAAAACCTGAAGAAAAGCTTGAACGAAGCTAAATGGAAATGGAGAGAAATTCTACCCGAAGTTCTTTGGGCATATCGAACAACATCGAGGTACAGCACAGGAGCAACTCTGTTTTCCTTGGTATATGGCTCTGAAGCCTTAAATCCAGTCGGAGAACCCAGTGCCAGGTTTTGACATACATCAGAGGAATCGAACCCCAAGGCTATGAGTAATAGCCTCAAATTGTTAAATGAAAAATGAGAAGCTGCACTCGTTCGAATGGCTGTACAAAATCAATGAATCGAAAGATACTACAATAGAAGAACCAACCTTCACCACTTCAGAGTCAGGGACTTAATCCTAAGGAAAGTCACCATCAACACTCGAAACCCTAATGAAGGGAAGCTCGGCCCGAATTGGGAAGGACCCTACCAAGTCCTCGATATAGTCGGAAAAGGGTCTTATAAACTCGGAACGATGGACGGCGAACCACTACCAAACAACTGGAACATATCACTTATCAAACGATATTATTGTTAAGGTATGACTTTCTCCCTTCTTTCATTTATATATATTCGACGCTAACTCATTGCAATAGTTCAACCAAAGACATCGAGACGTCAGGTTTTAAAGTATGCGTTGCACTCTTTTTCCCTTAGATTGGTTTTTATCCCACATGGATTTTTCCGGCGAGGTTTTTAACTAGGCAATAATTATGTGCTACCTAAGGACAATTCAACAGTATCCAAGGCTTCTTTGTAATCAACCTCGAATACTAGGAGGCATCACCCTCGGATATTATATTTTCGAGAAAAGTACTTCGTGTCAAAGGGCCTCGATAGGAAAACTTCATAATAGGCCAAACGTTCAAATGAACCGTGTCCATATAGATTAGTCGAGCCCCGATGGCAAAACATGTACGCATGTAAAAATTATTCAAAGAAGCATTCTTTATTTATCAAACATCTTGTGTCCTGAAGAAATTCTCCACTATACAAACCTCATACTTATGATTTTTTTAGAAATGGCTCAAGGGCCAAAAACAAATACACCTTGAACACTCGGGGAATGCCATCAACGATAGACATATTCGAGTTATCTAAGCTCAAGTTCATAATACCTCAAAGAAGTACCCCTCGATCTATAGGCCAAGGCCACCATCCTCAGGGACTAACACTTCGAACAAGTTCGTAATGTTATCGAAAAATAATCCCAAGAGGCATACCCAAATGCTACGGCCAAATTAAAGGCTACGGCCATAATAACGCGGCTCGGAGACGTTCGAATTTCGCGATAATAATAGGCCTTCAAATTCTTTGAAAAACCGGTTAAAAAAGGCTACCCTCGGCAAACAATCTAAAGGGCTTCGATAAAATCAGCCCTCGAAAAACCTCAATAGGTATCAAATTATCTTAACACAAATGTGCTAAGGCACAAAAGGCAAAGGGGTTTCAATCGACATAGAACCCTCAAAAAACCCAATGACTAAAAAATACATGCTAAGGCATTGTCGTGCCGCCTTTTTTTCCTCGCGGAATATCGGGTTTATGACATTGGTTGGGACAATTCTTTCCTTTTGGGAAAGGGGTTTGCATATATTGAAGAGTCGCCACCTAACGATTTTAATAGTGTGTTAGGGCACCTAAGGAGTTCAATTACAACTACGTTGTTAACCAGAGATTCGGGTAAGGATTATCCTAAGGGGAAGGTGTTAGGCACCCCTCAGGATCCACAAGTGTGGTTCCCGGCCAAATGGTTTCGTGAATTTGTACAACTAGCAAATAACAAGTAAAGGCTCAAATAAAGAGGATTTAAGTCTTAAGCATATAGATGTTTAGAAAATAGTAAAGAAGATTGCGAGCTAGCATATAAAGGTGTCCTAGGTTTATAATAATATGGATCACATCAATGCAATATCCGGTAATCACTTCTCAAAGAGGGGCTACACGTGGTATAGCGCACCGGTCATCATATCCATATTCTACCCTTCCCACCCCGTGAAGGTAATTAAAGCGTGTGTTGGTCACGGAATCTATTGCGTGCTATTACCCGTCCCATCCTATCACTCCTGGAGGAGGCTAGGACTAATATCCTAAAAGGAAGTACTAGGTTGATCCCTAGGTTTAAAGGACAAGATTCTAAGCGACAAACAACGACAATTAGGACTTCAGATAAGGGGAAAGCAAATAAGAGCAGATATGAGGCCCAAGTATTCCTCCACAAATTATGGACATGATTAGCACGACTCAACCACAAGTAAGGCCTTATTAACTTCAGAACCTAAGACATGATATCTAGGTGACAATGCAATAGTGAGGCAGCTTTATTACTGATTTCAGAGGATGAATTTTATCAGTTTCTTACTGATTATAACCATTAATAGTCAAGCAGCAGGTATAAAGGAGTATGTTTCCAATTTTAATATATTTAACACCTAAGGCTTACCTAAGCGTATGAAAATACTCAGTAATTACCTAGATTATTAAAGAAAACGTTACAAGTTAGTTTGCCTAAACATGTGTTACTTAGGTGTTGCAAAAAT
Source organism: Nicotiana paniculata (assembly GCA_005239505.1). Classification (NCBI taxonomy): domain Eukaryota; kingdom Viridiplantae; phylum Streptophyta; class Magnoliopsida; order Solanales; family Solanaceae; genus Nicotiana; species Nicotiana paniculata. The sequence goes on from ML324111.1 coordinate 14,856, forward strand.
ACAGAACTATTACCAGTTGTTTGAAAACAAGGTGAAACTATTTTTTAGGGCCTTTTTCATGCAATCAGTAGTTAAACTAGGTGTTGAATGAGTTCCTAAGACATGATATCTAATATGCGCACATAGGGATGCAGAATGGGTGGTATGTAGAATTCCTAGGCAGGATTTCTAAATGCATAAAGTCACAGTATTTGAACATGCTATGAAGCAAGTATGAGGATGACTTGTTTATTAGCGCATTATTATCATAAGCATGATTCCTAGGTGTACAACAACATTATAGCGATATTAGAACTGGTTTACATGAACAACTAGTTTATATTAACGTTTAATCCTAGAGCATGATTTCTATATGATAAACAACAATACCATAATAGGATGCTGAAACAGTAAACATGGACCTAAGGAACAGGATATCTAATGCATGATATGCTTGAATACAATCAGCCCTAAGCATGAATTTCTAGTGCACACGTAAGAAATGTAGACCCAGAAGCATGGTATCTACCCTTTAACATGGAATGCCTATATAACTACCCTCCCCTTTTCACTATCCATTCCCAAATATTTGTTTACAAATTATTACAGGCCGGGAATTATGAATTACATAACCAAAGGAAAAATAAGAAGTTACTTATATAGGGAGCCTTCAATTAGGCCCAGATCTTCCAAACCTCAACGCCTTTGGTGTTTCATAGCCTTTCATAGTCCGAATGTGTCAAAGTTCCCTAAGGACCTCAGGGGCTCCCGGGCAATGCTCACACCCAGACATAGTAACCAAAGAGTTAAACATGTGCAGTGTGGAAAATGCCAGCCTTGTGTGTCAGAGTTCAGAGGGTACTCAAAGGGTCCCTAAAGCAGTGCTCATACGAAGGGGGCTGAACTTAAGTAACTAGGAGTAGAGTGAGATGTGCTCATAGTTTTGGAAGGATTTGAGTAGGAAAAACAGTTTAAACAGGAAAGACTGGTTGAAAATGAGTTCTGAAAAGTAATAGAAAATTTTCATTCAGTAAAATAGTTTGAAGGGAGTAGGGCAGCCAGAACAAACAACAATCTAATCTCAGGGACAGCACATGTAGAACAAGAACTAGGATAAGTTTAGCAACCGCAAACAGGGTAATGAGAATTGGGGACAAACATAAAGCATGTAAGTGTAAGCACACAGTAGGCAGAGTCATACATGGGTCCGGAGTCAAAGGGATTCTAGGGGGGTTCAAAGATCGGTAAGTATTTCAGAACTTCACAGAACAAAGTAGTTATAAAGTACAGTTTATACTACCCACAGAAATTTAGAATGATAACCAGAGAAACATGATTGAAGTAGAAGCAAAAAAGGGGGACATAAACATGTTGAGTCTAAGGAAGGGAGCCCATTCAGGGACATGCTAATAATCCATGAAACAAATAAATTAGGTGCAAGTTGAACAACAGAACCAAGAGTAAAAACAAACTAAGAACATGATGAAATGAAGTAATAACAAAATCATGTTGTTTTGGAGGCTTGAATTGAAATCAGGACATACCAGTATAAGAGATAATAAACACAGAATGAGCGAGAGAGATAGCACAATAGTTAGCCTTGGCTGGTAGCCGGCTAACAATTAGATAGTAGCAAGTAGCACACGAGAAATAGAGCAGAGATTTTTAAGTGTAAGAGATAGCTTTGAACCACAAGTGTTCGTGTGTGTGTGTCCTATAGAAAGCATATATATAACAAATTGAAGGCTAGGTAAAATAAGGTAGGAGTCCAATTGTCCAGCAATCATGGGACTCGGAATCAATCAGTGCAATCAATCAATATAAGTACTCCCTTAATTAAGTGAGTTAACTTCAAACAATAATAAACAGGTAGCAAGTAAGGAAAAAGGTAAATGTGTAAATAAGTATAGCATAGGTAATTAGGGCTAGGTTCAGAAAGTTTCAATTAAGGAAACAACGTCAAGAGACAGGTAATTAACCACAAAATACGGCATGAAAATAATTCAAAGGTCTGAAATCAGCAAAGGGTATCAATCACAGGGGATCAGGAGTGCTGATTAAAGGAAAGCCTCATGTATTTAAGGAAGTATTCAGAATCAGAATATCATTTGAAAATCAGTATAGTACTACTCACAATCATTCAGGGATTCAAGCATGTTAAAAAGAATAGGCTGATTTAAGAGGGATAAACACACATTAGAAAAGAAGCAATATAATCAAAGGTTCGATAGCACAACAAAGTAGGAATCACATAGAATCAGGGCTTTAGGCGAATACATAACATTATGAGCATGAATGCAGTAAACATGTAATAGACAAAATCAGAATCACAAAGGGTAGTCATGATATAGGCAAAAGATGAATAGTCAGAAACACTAATAAGTATGGTAGGGTAAAATCATAGAAAGAATCAAGGACTACTCATGGAAAACAGACACACATACAAATCAAAAGAATAACTCAATAAAAACAGCACAGAATTAGAATACAAGGTTAAAACTAAAGTTTTAACATAATAAATCATGATTAAAAGCGATACTTAGCAAAACTGTTTAAGCATATGAGAAAAACACAGGTCAACACTTAAAATTTGAAGAAATCATTTTCGAAGAAAAGTTTTAGAAAAACCTCGTTGGAAGTGAAGAACCTTTTAGGAAATAAAAATAGAAAGCTTTTAAGGAAAACCTCATAATAACATGTAACAAGCACAGATCTAGGGTAGATCTAAAAGAATCGAAAGTTTCAAACATTAGGGTTTTACATAAAACCTCAGAGAAGATGAGAAAGACCTCGAACAGCACTAGCTCGAGCCTCAGGGTCATAAACCCTACTCGGAATCAAGCTTTGGAGGCTTGAAGTGGATAGGAACACCATGGGTGTAAGTAGACAGGTTCTCTCCCTTTGAGGGCCTTAGGGATAACAACACCGGCATAAGATATCCATAAGAAGCAGGGGTGATGGAGGTTTCAGGCTCTCCGGTGAGGGGTGGCCGGAGAAGATGAAGAGAGCCATCGGAGCTGAAGAGACAGAAGTCTCCAGAAGAGACTATAGAGAGAGAGATGAGAGTAGAGAGATGTGAGTCGATGAGAATGAGAGGGGTTGGGGTTAGTTTGAATTAATTAAGGAAATAGGAATCTGGGATGTTGATCTAATTTGATCAACGCCTCAGATTGGTTTGGGGGTGGGTTGGATATGGAATTGGGTCTGGGCTGGGTATTTAATTGGGATGAAGGGTTGGGTATTGGGTTGGTTTAATCTGATGGGTTGGGTTTAAAAATAGGCTAGATTTTAAATAAAATGGGGCTATTAGTTAAATACCCATAAAATCAAATAAATAATTACTAAATTAGCCAATAATTATGTAAAAATGAAATTAATGCCACATAGATGAAAATTGAGGTAATTAGCTAATATTAAAACACAAAAATGACTGATTATCGAATGAATGCGCAATTAGGCCATAGTTGCAAAATTGGTATAATTATAGTTAAACAGCGCCTAATTGGTTAATTTGTGAAATAATTAAAACCTAATAAAATTAAATATGATTGAAAATGGCATATTTAGCTGGGAAACATTTTGAAATTATTTATAATATAAGTTATGAATAATTACTGAATACAGAAATACTAAATAAATAGAAAACTGAGTTGATAAAAATACGAAAAATTGTGGAAAGATACCACCCACATAAAAAATGATTGTAAAAGTAATATGTAAGTTTGAAATTTTGAGGAAAAATTGGGTATCAACAGCTGCCCCTCTTTTCCCGGGAAGGATGAAAGAGTTGTCGGGTAAGGATATGATTGCCAATTTTGACCAAGCGAAATGGTTTTGAAGGGATTTGGGTCGCACCCTAGTTTCTGAGCTGCCTACATATCCCTGGTTTTATAGGAATCAGGTCATATGTAGTTCAGGAGCCAACGGCGAAGTATACTGATGAAGTTTTACAAGGACGAACACAAAGTGCAGGGTTGGGTGATCAAGCGGCTTATGGGATAGTTAGGAAAACTGGAGCGGGACCACTCCTACCTGGATGGTTATTGCTAGTCGGATTACCTGCAAATGAATAACAAGAATATATTGTACGTAATTTAAACATGATGCAAATTCCCGTTGGACTATGAATGTTGTCTTTGGACGGTTAAGGATGATGTCCTTAGACCATGATGTCCTGGGCCATGAATTGCTTGATGCAGGATTCGCAGGCCATGAAATGATGTTCTCGGGCCATGAAGGTGGTGCCTCTGAACCATGATGCCTTTGAATAATGATATGCAAGCTGATTAAAAGGGATCCTCAGGCCATGACATGGTGTTCTCAGGTCATGAAGATGGTGCCTGCGAACTATGACGCCTTTGGATAAGTTGGCGCTATTTCAGACCATGAAGATGCAATAGCATGATGCTGACAAGACAGAGCTTAGTCTTGCGAATTAAAAAGGGCAGAGCTTAGCCTAAAAGGAAGATAATGATAGAGACAGGGGTTGCTTTTTGAAAAGCAAATGGGAGACAGTGTTTAGTCTCGGAAGGCAGAAAGGTAGCCTTATGCAATGCAGATGCAGATGGAGATAGCGTTTAACCTCGGAAGGCAGAATGGTAGCCTTATGCAGGAATAGATGCAGATGGAGACAGCATTTAGTCTTGGAAGGCAGAATAATAGCCTTATGCAATGCAGATGCAGATGGAGGTAGCGTTTAACCTCGGAAGGCAGAATGGTAGCCTTATGCAGGAATAGATGCAGATGGAGACCGCGTTTAGTCTCGGAAGGCAGAATAGTAGCCTTATGCAATATGCGAATGCAGATCGAGACAGCGTTTAGTCTCAGAAGGCAGAAAGGTAGCCTTATGCAATATGCGAATGCAAATAGAGAAAGTGTTTAGTCTCGGAAGGCAGAAAGGTAGCCTTATGCAATATTTAAGGAAGGACAACAGAAATTCTTAGCTGGTGTTAAATTGCGGTAGAGCATTGTGATAATGAAGCATTGTTTGTGCTGATAATAAGTGTTGGAATGACGAGTTTGAGGAACGATGTCTTTCCTTTGAGCGGATAATATATTTCGGGGCTTTTGCAATTTTATGCATGCATCCAAAGAAAGATCGTGAGTTTTGTAAAGGGGAAAGTTTAGGTCGCATTCCTGCTGGCTCTGCTTGGCTCGTTTGCTTGATCATGATGATACTATCTGTGTCATTGGGGCAGCGTTCGCTAAACAAGCTGCTTCAGAAAAAATAAATATGCATGATTTTGTAATATATAATCTAAAATATTTTTCTTTCTTTTTTTTTATATGAACCGACGACATGACATGGCTTGAGATATTGCGACCTCTTCTGCTGCGGAATTTTGAGGGTCCTCCTCAAAATTCTACCCCGGTTTGCTGGGTGGATGTCTCTGACTGCTGCTTGCGCGGCGATTGGTTGAACTTGCTTCAGAATTTTGAGGGTCCTCCTCAAAATTCTACCCCAGTTGGCTGGGTGAATGCTTGTGGAATGTTACTTGCTTCGGAATTTTGAGGGCCCTCCTCAAAAATTTTGCCCCAGTTCCAATTGCGGGGAAAAATAGATTTTTATTGAATTGTGACCGAACCCATAGGGTTGCCTACGTATCCCCTCTTAAACGGGAATCATGTCAGGCATAGTTCAAATTACATCACTGAGAAAGCATAAAGATTACACATAGTAGCGGTTGACTGCATCTGAATTGATCGGTTTTCGGCCAAACTTCTCCGTCTATTTCTGCAAGTATGAATGCTCCTCCTGTCAGCACTCTATGAACCATGTACGGACATTGTCAGTTGGGAGAGAACTTCTCCTTGGCTTCATCTTGATGCGGAAAGATTTTCTTTAACACCAGCTTCCCTGGTGTGAATCGTCTTGGCTTGACTTTCTTGTTGAAGGCCCTGGCCATTCTATTCTGATACAGTTGACCATGACATACTGCATTCATTCTCTTCCCTTCTATGAGGGCTAGTTGCTCATAACGGCTTCTTACCCACTTTGCATCACTGAGCTCAGCTTCTTGTATAATTCTTAGAGATGGAATCTCCACTTCAGCAGGAATTACAGCCTCTGTATCATAAACTAGCATATAGGGAGTTGCCCATGTTGATGTGCGGACAGTGGTGTGGTATCCCAATAAAGCTAATGATAAATTTTCATGCCACTGCTTGTGCCTTTCTATCATCTTCCTTAGTATCTTCTTGATGTTTTTGTTAAAGGCCTCTACGGCTCCATTCATCTGGAGTCTGTATGCTGTGGAATTCTTGTGTTTGATCTTGAAAGTTTCACACATAGCTTTCATCAAGTCACTGCTGACATTAGAACCATTGTCGATGATGATTGACTCGGGAACTCCGAACTGACAAACAATGAGGTCGCGAACAAAATCAGCCACGACTTTCTTAGTAACTGCTTTGTAGGAGGCTGCTTCAACCCATTTAGTGAAGTAGTCAATGGCTTCCAAAATGAACTTGTGTCCATTGGAAGCGGCAGGCTCGATTGGTCCAATAACGTCCATACTCCAGGCGGCGAAGGGCCATGGTGAGCTTGTTGCATTGAGCTCACTCGGAGACACCTTTATCATATCTCCATGTATATGGCAGCGGTGGCATTTCCGCACATACTGGATGCACTCCGTTTCCATAGTCATCCAAAAGTAACCAACTCGGAGTATCTTCTTTGCCAGAACAAAACCGTTCATATGTGGGCCGCAGGTCCCAGCATGAATTTCTTCCAGCAATTTTGATGCTTCTTTTGCGTCAACACACCTTAATAACCCCAAATCGGGAGTCCTCCTATACAGGATTCCTCCGCTATGAAAGAAATTGTTGGACAATCTCCGAAGTGTGCGTTTCTGAGTGGAAATTGCAAGCTCGGGGTATTCTCTTTTTTCCAAGTACTCCTTGATGTTTTCTGAATCTCCCAGATTTATAACTTCAGTCTCGTCCAGGTTAGACTTAGGTCTGTTCTCAAAGTTCTCAACTTCTTTGACAATCTCGTCAGGTATGTCGTCTTCATCTGAATCAATGTTTGTTTGCTGCGTTGTCTCGTTGCATGTCACAGTCATCGGTTCATCAAGACAAGTAATAGTAATGTTGTATAAATAAAGTAATGAGAGAAAAAAATAGCAATAAATATTGGATTCTTACGAGAAATTTAGAAGATGCTTTGATAGATTGAATAACTATTTTGAACATTGAAGATCTTTATTGCAGAAATTGAAAATTACAGGAAAAGGAAAATCATTTAGTAAATAAAACAGTAAATAATGCTTATTTTAGCCTTGCTACCCTAAGGATCGTCGGGCTTTGGTTGTCTTGATAGACCAGTTCTTGAGATATGTCCCCTTGATTACAGTATATATGGAAGGGCCGTCCTCCCCCTCCTCCTCGAGAACAACCCAAGCAATCCATATTTTCGTCCTCTAGGAACAAACTCCTCATTGCTGCAATTGCTTCTTCCTTGTCTAAACCGTAAATAATGTCGGCCTACTTAAAAGTCTGCTCAAGATGAGGTATCGGCTGCTCCAAAGGGTAATAGGGACCGCGCCAAGGTGGCGACCAGTCGTTGAATTTCTGCGAAGTGTACTCATACCCCAGACCGAAAATGGTGCTATGTTCCTTTAGCTTTATGGGCTTCGTGATCCCTTAGAGATTCTTACCGAGCCCTTTGCCTGGCTCATATCCTCTCCAGTTCAGGATGATCCCAATCTTGTTGTCCCACCACTTGTCCTTGTCGATAGCATTGACCTGTTAAATGTGGTGGTAACTTCCTCCGCCTATCTTCCTTTTTCCGTCAATCACCGAAATAGTTTGACCACTATATATGGGGTTGCTACCGCCACCATGAATAATCACCTCTTGGTGGTTCCATTTGAATTTTACCGCTTGATGTAGCGTTGGTGGTACAGCCCCAGCAGCATGAATCCAAGGTCGTCCCAACAACAGGTTGTAGGATGCTGCCATATCTATCACCTGGAAATCCACTTCGAACCAAGTCGGTCCCATCTGCAGACATAGACTGATCTCCCCCATGGTGGACCTCTGAGAACTGTTAAAGGCTTTCACATTGATCGCCCCATCCCTTATCTCATGTAGCCCTTTACCCAATTTCTTGAGTGTTATCAACCGACAGATGTTAAGACTGGAACCTCCATCGATCAAGATTCTTGTGATGAAATGATCTTCGCACTGCACGGTGATGTACAGTGTTTTGTTGTACCCCAGTCCTTCAAGTGGTAGCTCGTCCTCATGAAAAGTGATTTTATGGCTCTCCAGTACCTGGCCTACCATATTGTCCATTTCCCCACTAGTGATGTAGCTTGGCACATATTCTTCACTCAACACTTTCAACAAAGCATTTATGTGTGTTTCGGAATTCTGCAGCAGAGAGAGGATGGATATATGTGCCAGTGTCTTGTTCAGCTGGTCGATGACTGAATACTCCTTAGCCTGTACCTTTCTCCAAAGGTCATCGGGACCTGTTTCGATAAGGAGAGGCCGGTTGGCAGCCTGCTTTCTTGACTCGGCCAGATGCTCAGGGGTGTAGACCCTACCAGTTCTCGTCATACCCTGTGCTACGACAGCTTCCTCAGACCTGACCTTGCCTTTCCTTCTTGCCTAGGTTGTGTAATTCCAAGGAATAGCATTTGAATAGAAGAGTGGTGTGGTTGACATTATCACCGGAATTGGTGTGGCCATCTTTACTTCAAACGGAATGTGTGTTCGGGGTGGCAAGACTGTGACCTAGAATGATGTCGGTGCATTTGCTGGAGATACAAACTCAACTTCAATTGGCACTGGTGACTTTGCAGGTGGCGCTGCTTCAAACTCAAATGGTATATACATATTCACCTCAGCGGTCTCAAATGGTTGAATCTGGACTATGATCGGTTTGAGAGTGACTGCGGGTTTCTTTGGGTCATCACCTTCTGCGATCAACCCGATTGACCCCTTGGGATGCCAATCATCTTTTGTTTCAATCATATGGATACCTCTACCCTTATGGTCTGGCAGAGGATTGTCGCGGACGTTTGGAGCGGGGTCTTTTGCCACAATAATCTTGTTGTCAATGAAAGCCTGTATTTTTTCCTTCAGAGAGCGGCATTCTTCGATGGTGTGTCCTTTCATGCCGGAATGGTATGCACAGGTTTTTTGTGGGTTAACCCACTGAGAAGGGTTCTCAGGGGTGGCAGCAGGGATAGGTGTGACATAACCAGCAGCTTTGAGCTTCTCATACAGCTGGTCAATGGGCTCGGCTATGGCGGTGTATTGCTTTGGAGGACGGCGATCAAAATTGGGATGAGGTCTAGGGAAGTTTTGGCGTGCAGGGGGTGATTGGTAACGGGATGGCTGGGAATTATAAGTGTGGTAGACGGGAGCGGGTTGTGAATATCTAGGCGAAGCAAGTTGATATGTGAAGCTTGGTAGGAAGGTGGTGGAGCTTGGTAATTTGGTGATGGTGCTTGGTAATTCGAGGTTGGATGGTATGTGAGTGGAGGTTTTGGATAGGTTTAATATTTGAGTGAGGACTTGGCTCTTTGTGCAACCATTACAGCTCCCACGTCTCTCTTCTTAGACACACCACCGGACTGTAAAGCCTTGTTAGTGGCTTGCAAGGCTTCAAAATTTGTAACCATACCGCTTTTAATACCTTCTTCAATCCGCTCACCCAATTTGATGATGTCAGAAAACTTGTGGCCTTCAACCATCATTAACCGTTCATAATACTGCGGGTCCTGAGCCCGGACAAAGAACTTGTTCATCTGTTCTTCCTCTAGAGCAGGTCTGACTTTAGCGGCTTTGGACCTCCAGCGAGTAGCATACTCGCGAAAGGTTTCTGTAGGTTTCTTCTTCAAATTTTGAATGTAGAACACATCTGGTGCGTTCTCTGCATTGAATCTAAACCTGTCCAGAAAATCAGACGCCATGCTTACCTAGTTTGACCATTTCTTGGGGTCTTGGCTGATGTACCAAGACAGTGCATCTCCCTTCAAACTCCTCATGAACAGCTTCATGCAGATTCTTTCATCCTTTCCCACGCCAACCAATTTGTCGCAATAGGTCCTCAGATGGACTCTCAGATCACCAGTACCGTCAAAAATTTCGAACTTTGGAGGTTTGTACCCCTCGGGCAGTTCGACATCAGGTTGGATACAAAGGTCTTCATAATTCAACCCTTAAATCCCCTTGTTTCCTTCAACACCTTGGACTCGGCTGGTCAGTTTTCTAAGCTCTTCGGCCAGGTTTCTGATAAGTAAATCCTTTTCGTCAAACTCGGATGCCTCTGGGATAGGCGGAGTGGAGTGGGTCACGGTTTCCACATAGATGGGATTGTTGTAGGTGTGGAAATGGTCCTTTGTGTGGTTTTGGGGTTTTGGGATGAGTAGTAGAGTGTTATTATCGGTATGGCAAGCATTGCACTGCGTCGGGAGAGTTTGGTTCTTTGGGGGAGTGGCGTGATGGTGAGGTGCGGGATGATTTTGCTGTCTTGGGATATTTTGTGGAGGTGCGGGGTTTTGAGCATTTGGAAGGTTGACGTCGGGGACGTTGAGGGAAAATGACAAATTGGCCAGATTCCGGACTTGATCGAGTTCTTCCTGAAACTTCAGCAATTTCTGTTCAAGTGGTGACATGTTCTCATTCAGGACCTGAATACCTCGGCCATCAGTGGCCTCTACCCGTTCAATCACATTCTCCTTTTTGGTGCCGCTGGACTCTTCCATCTTACTTTTGCCTTTGTCTTTGTCTGTAGGAGGACTAGGAGGAGGAATAGGTGGAGGGCCCTTGGATCTGGTGCGATAGGTTGATGATGCCAGAATGCACAAACTAACCTTTGGGGAGGGGAGTAAGAAAAGAAATAAAAACAAAAGGTAACCAAGTCAGTGAGGATCATGAAAAAGAATATTGCGGTATTTAAACACATAATGCGGAAATGTAAAGCGCGTCCTAAGTTGGGAACCTCTTTGTGCCTGAGATAGGCCTAGCGACAAACTGGTTTGGAGAACTTAAAATGCTAAATGCCTAATTTTATTGATAAGAAAAATAAAAAAATCCTAAATGATAGACGAAAATAAAAGTCACTAATGGTCGTCGGCCTTATTACATTGATAGAAAAATAAAATACACTCCTATCTACTTGGTCTCAGAAGGACCTTCCCCAAACTCGGCATTCTTGCTTTCTTTGTACAGTTTTCCCCGCTCGCAAAGTCCCAGCAGCAGGTAGGTTCTGGCTAGGTATCCTCATGCAGCTCCCTCAGCCTTTTGACAATCTTCGATTCTTTTGATGAACTTTTCTTCCAGCTCAATTATACCTCATTCCAAGTACCCCAGGCTCTTGTTGGCGTTGATAGCCATGTCTTTCCATTCCTCGATCAGTTTTTTGTTGGACTCATGTATCTTGTAGTGGTCATCCTCACTTTCCCGGATCCTTTTGCGCAGTTGATTGTATCTGACTTGTGCCTCGGCCCTTTCATCTATAACCCTGTGACCTCGGACGTACCCTGGCTTGCTTTGACCCCCCAGATCCTCTTCTAACCAACAAAGATAGAAAGGGGTACAACCGGCATGATACATGTCTAGCTCGATGGTGTCTTTCTCAAGTATAACCTTGCAGTGCCACAGGTGCTGAGCTTGGAACTTGTGAGGACTGTCATTATTTTGAAAGTCATCTCGAATATGGCTCATCTTCTCGACCCTAGGGATGACTTTCTTCCTTCCTGATTGCCTCATAACTTGAAGAGGGACGTAAGGGTATGTCCCCCTTAGACCAATCAGTATCAGAAATGATGCGTCTCGGGATTGAATGATGAACTCATCCATTAGAAACCATTCAAACATCCATTGAACCTGTTCTTCAGTCAAGTTATCAAAAAGCTCAACCCATCCCTCAGTATTTTCAGGCTGAGCGAACATGTCAGGGATATAATTCATTCGCTTTGGGTGACGGAAAGCGATGTGGTCATCCCATATTCTGTGGTGAATGTCTTGTCGATATTCGCCTTTTTGGAGATGTTCCATGAGCCAGAGTTGAAGTAATAAATTGCAACCTTCGAAATGCTTTGCTCCTTGTTGACACCTTTCTAAGGCCCGATATTTGTCTCAACGATCATGGGCACAATGCTGAAATCTTGCCCATTTACCCCTTCCATTATGGTCTTAGTTACCATGGCTAGGCTGGTATGGATCCTTTCCTTATTCATCGGGAACACGATCAAACCCAAAAATCAAACCACAAACACGAACACTCGGCGATGGACGTGTCCTAGGGAGGTGATAGCAAACTCGTCATGGTAGGTACGGTATGATTTGTTGTAGCCATACCTTTCGTACACATAATCAAAAGGAATGTACGAATCCTCCAATCATACCAATTCCGTGTCCTTTTTCAGACCCATCATTTTGAGGAAACTTTTTCCTGTGCGGTTCTCAGGCATCAACAACCCCGTAGTTTCCCATACTGGGTTAGCCAGCCCTCCTATCTCTTCTATCAAAGGCGCCATTTCGATGTTCCCAAAGCGGAACACGGACCTTTCACGATCCTAGAACAGGGTAGCAGCCTCTACTATCATTTCGTTAGGATGGATTTCTAGAAGAGATGGTAGATTACCCAAGTGTTTTCTGACGATATCTTTGTCGCTAGAGTGTAGATCCTCCCACCAACTCAACAGTTTTGGGTGGATGTTGGAGACCATGCCGAATCTGGGGACTTCGTGCCTCATTTTTTTCTGCAAAGCAAATAAAGTTAGGCCCTTACCCCCACCGGACTCGACTATTTATCGTCAATAATTGGCAGGAAGCATTTAGTTATCCAAATAAATGCACAAAACGTGAGGGCGTCCGTTTGGGTTCAGGGAAACCCGGTAGACTTTTGGATAAGTCTATCTTAAAAGCTATCGTGCGGACGACACTTTAGCTCGACTAGGTTTGACCATGATGCATGCAACAGTACAATAGAGTAAGGTTCCTGTGGGGTTTTAGACTAGTACCCTTGAGCGGACAACTCAAGGGGGAAAGGCACGGAACCGTCGACTGCACCGTTGATCGACTAGTTTTACCGCAAATAAGCCTATCCGAATTTAGTGGGTGATAATATAGGAAGGGTGCAACCACTCATCAAGCGTTGCTATAGTATTTTGTTTGGCACGAGTGGAGTATGAATGTTGAGCATGATTTATGCAATAAGTATTAAAACAAGTTCTCACGTATTTGCACGTTAAATAAAGCGGTAAAAACGGTAGTAATGATTTAAAGCAGTTACAAAAGGAAACAAAAATACAGGTCAGTTTCGTTTTTGAAGAAAAGTAAATACCCGAAGTAAACAATTAATTGCATGTAAAGAGAATAGGAAAAGGTGCAATTATTTAAAATAAAGTCACAAATTCACAAAACAATTTGAAATGGTAAAAGCCTATAATCCCCAGCAGAGTCGCCATGATGTCGCGCCCCCTTTTCTTCCTCGCGGAATATCGGGTTTATGACATTGGTTGGGACAACTCTTTCCTTTTGGGAAAGGGGTTTGCATATTTTGAAGAGTCGCCACCGAACAATTTTAACGGTGCCTTAGGGCACCTAACGAGGTTCAATTACAATTACGTTGCTAACCAGATATTCGGGTAAAGGCTTGAAATTATCCTAATGGGAAGGTGTTAGGCACCCCTCAGGATCCACAAGTGTGGTTCACGGCCAAATGGTTTCGTGAATTTATACAACTAGCAAATAACAAGTAAAGGCTCAAATAAAAGGGGATTTAAGTCTTAAGCATATAGATGTTTAGAAAACAGTAAAGAAGATTACGAGCTAGCATATAAAGGTGTCCTTGGTTTATAATAATATGGATCATATCAATGCAATACCCGGTAATCACTCCTCAAAGAGGGGCTACACGTGGTATTAGCGCACCGGTCATTATATCCATATTCTACCCTTCCCACCCCGTGAAGGTAATTAAAGCGTGTGTTGGTCACGGTCTCTATTGCGTGCTATTACCCGTCCCATCCTATCAGTCCTAGAGGAGGCTAGGACTACTATCCTATAAGGAAGTACTAGGTTGACCCCTAGGTTTAAAGGACGAGATTCTAAGCGACAAACAACGACAATTAGGACTTCAGATAAGGGGAAAACAAATAAGAGCAGATACAAGGCCCACGTATTCCTCCACAGATTATGCACATAATTAGCACGACTCAACCACAAGTAAGGACTTATTAACTTAAGAACCTAAGGCATGATATCTAGGTGAGAATGCAATAGTGAGGCAGCTTTATTACTGATTTCAGAGGATGAATTTTATCAGTTTCTTATTGATTATAACCATTAATAGTCAAACAGCAGGTATAAAGGAGTATGTTTCCAGTTTTAATAGATTTAACACCTAAGGCTTGCCTAAGCGTATGACAATACTCAGTAGTTATCCATATTATTAAAGAAACTGTTACAAGTTAGTTTCCCTAAACATGATGTACTTAGGTGTTGCAAAAATACATAACTATTACCAGCTGTTTGAAAACAGGGTGAAACTATTTTTTAGGGCCTTTTTCATGCAATCAGTAGTTAAACTAGGTGTTGAATGAGTTCCTAAGACATGATATCTAATATGCACACATAGGGATGCAGAATGGGTGGTATGCAGAATTCCTAGGCAAGATTTCTAAATGCATAAAGTCACAGTATTTGAACATGCTATGCAGCAAGTATGAGGATGACTTGTTTATTAGCGCATTATTATCCTAAGCATGATTCCTAGGTGTACCACAACATTACAATGATATTAGAACTGATTTACAAGAATAACAGGTTTATATTAATATTTAATCCTAGAGCATGATTTCTATATGATAAACGACAATACCATAATAGGATGCTGAAATAGTAAACATGGACCTAAGGAACAGGATATATAATGCATCATATACTTGCATACCTCAGCCCTAAGCATGAATTTCTAGTGCACACGTAAGAAATGTAAACCCAGAAGCATGGTATCTACCCTTTAACATGGATAACCTATATAACTACCCTCCCCTTTTCACTATCCATTCCCAAATATTTGTTTACAAATTATTATAGGCCGGGAATTATGAATTACATAACCAAAGGAAAAATAAGAAGTTACTTCTATAGGGAGCCTTCAATTAGGTCCAGATCTTCCAAATCTAAATGCCTTTGGTGTTTCATAGCATTTCATAGTCTGGGTGTGTCAAAGTTCCCTAAGGACCTCTGGGGGCTCCTGGGCAATGCTCGCACCCAGACATAGTAACCAAAGAGTTAAACATGTGCAGTGTGGGAAATGCCAGCCTTGGGTATCAGAGTTCAGAGGGTACTCAAAGGGTCCCCAAAGCAGTGCTCACACGAAGGGGGATGAACTTAAGTAACTAGGAGTAGTGTGAGATGTGCTCATAGTTTTGGAAGGATTTGAGTAGGAAAAACAGTTTAAACAGGAAAGACTGGTTGAAAATGAGTTCTGAAAAGTAGTAGAAAATATTCATTCAGTAAAATAATTTTAAGGGAGTAGGGTAGCCAGAACAAACAACAATCTAATCTCAGGGACATCACATGTAGAACAAGAACTAGGATAAGTTTAGCAACCACAAACAGGGTAATGGGAATTGGAGACAAACATAAAGCATGTAAGTGTAAGCACAGAGTAGGCAGAGTCATACATGGGTCCGGAGTCAAAGGGATTCTAGGGGGGTTCAAAGATCGGTAAGTATTTCAGAACTTCACAGAACAAAGTAGTTATAAAGTACAGGTTATACTACCCACGGAAATTTAGATTGATAACCAGAGAAACATGATTGAAGTAGAAGCAAAAAAGGGGGACATAAACATGTTGAGTCTAAGGAAGGGAGCCCATTCAGGGACATGCTAATAAGCCATGAAACAAACAAATTAGGTGCAAGTTGAACAACATAACCACAAGTAAAACCAAACTAAGAACAGGATGAATTTAAGTAATAACAAAATCATATTGTTTTGGAGGCTTGAATTGAAATCAGGACACACCAGTATAAGAGATAATAAACACAGAATGAGCGAGAGATAGCACAATAGTTAGCCTTGGCTGGCAGCCGGCTAACAATTAGATAGTAGCAAGTAGCACACGAGAAATAGATTAGAGATTTTTAAGTGTAAGAGATAGCTTTGAACCACAAGTGTTCGTGTGTGTGTTTGTCCTAAAGAGAGCATATATATAACAAATTGAAAGCTAGGTAAAATAAGGTAGGAGTCCAATTGTCCATCAATAATGGGACTCGGAATCAATCAGTGAAATCAATCAATACAAGTACTCCCTTAATTAAGGGAGTTAACTTCAAATGGTAATAGACAGGTAGCAAGTAAGGAAAGAGGTAAATATGTAAATAAGTATAGCATAGGTAACTGGGGCTAGGTTCAGAAAGTTTCAATTAAGGAAACAATGTCAAGAGACAGTAAATAGTGTAATTAACCACAAAATAGGGCATGAAAATAATTCAAAGGTCTGAAATCAGCAAAGTGTATCAATCACACGGGATCAGAGATCCGAAATTAGTGCTGATTAAAGGAAAGCCTCATGTATTTAAGGAATTATTCAGAATCAGAATATCGTGTGAAAATCAGTATAGTAAAACTCACAATCATTCAGGGATTCAAGCATGTTAAAAAGAATAGGCTGATTTAAGAGGGATAAACACACATTAGGCAAGAAGCAATATAATCAAAGGTTCGATAGCACAACAAAGTAGGAATCACATAGAATCAGGGCTTTAGGCTAGTACATGACATTATGAGCATGAATGCAGTAAATAGGTAATAGACAAAATCAGAATCACAAAGGGTAGTCATGATATAGGCGATGAATAGTCAGAAACCCTAATAAGTATGGTAGGGTAAAATCACACAAAGATTCAAGGACTACTCATGGGAAACAGACACACATACAAATCAAAAGAACAACTCAATAGAAACAGCACAGAATTAGAATACAGGGTTAAAACTAAAGTTTTAACATAATAAATCGTGATTAAAAGCGATACTTAGAAAAACCGTTTAAGCATATGAGAAAAACACAAGTCAACACTAAAAATTTGAAGAAATCGTTTTCGAAGAACAGTTTTAGAAAACCCTAGTTGGAAGTGAAGAACTTTTTAGGAAAAACAAATAGAAAACATTTAAGGAAAACCTCATAATAACTTGTAACAAGCAAATATCTAGGGTATATCTAAAAGTATTGAAAGTTTCAAACATTAGGGTTTTACAGAAAACCTCAGAGAAGATGAGAAAGACCTCGAACAGCACTGGCTCGAGCCTCAGGGTCATAAACCATACTCGGAATCAAGCTTTGGAGGCTTGAAGTGGACAGGAACACCATGGATGTAAGTAGACAGGTTCTCTCCCTTTGAGGGCCTTAGGGATGACAACACCGGCATAAGAGATCTATGAGAAGCAGGGGTGATGGAGGTTTCAGAGTCTCCGGCGAGGGGTGGCCGGAGAAGATGAAGAGAGCCATCGGAGCTGAAGAGACAGAAGTCTCTAGAAGAGACTAGAGAGAGAGAGATGAGAGTAGAGATATGTGAGTTGGTGAGAATGAGAGGGGTTGGGGGGTTAGTTTGAATTAATTAAGGAAATAGGAATATGGGTTGTTGATCTAATTTGATCAACGGCTCAGATTGGTTTGGGGGTGGGTCGGGTATGGAATTGGGTCTGGCTGGATATTTAATTGGGCTGAAGGGTTGGGTATTGGGTTGGTTTAATCTGATGGGTTGGGTTTAAGAATAGGCTAGATTTTAAATAAAATGGGGCTATTAGTTAAATACCCATAAAATCAATAAATAATTACTAAAATAGCCAATAATTATGTAAAAATGAAATTAATGCCACATAGATGAAAATTAAGGTAATTAGCTAATATTAAAACACAGAAATGACTGATTATTTAATGAATGCGCAATTAGGCCATAGTTGCAAAATTGGTATAATTATAGTTAAACAGCGCCTAATTGGTCAATTTGTGAAATAATTAAAACCTAATAAAATTAAATATGGTTAAAAATGACATATTTAGCTGGGAAACATTTTAAAATTATTTATAATATAATTTATGAATAATTACTGAATACAGAAATACTAAATAAATAGAAAACTGAGTTGATAAAAATACGAAAAATTGTGGAAAGATACCACCCACATAAAAAATGATTTTAAAAGTAATATGTAAGTTTGAAAATAATTTTGAGGGAAAATTGGGTATCAACAGGCATAAAGAAATTTTTACTAAGTTTTTTAAGCCGAAAGGGGGAAATAATAGCCATCTTTTAGAGGCCATATCGGCCCAACCTAAAAGAGCCTAAGGGACAATACATTTAGAGTTCGAGACCTTGTTCTAACTCAAGTGGGACCTAAAGGTTCCCCTCTTCTGAGCTCGAATAAATTTGACTTGAATATAGCTCGAGGATTCATCATAAAGCCTTAAGGGGTATATTACTGTAAGTTAGAAACTTACCCATTATTTGATTAAAAACCTTAGGGTTTGTTCTATTC
This sequence comes from Nicotiana paniculata, assembly GCA_005239505.1. Lineage (NCBI taxonomy): Eukaryota > Viridiplantae > Streptophyta > Magnoliopsida > Solanales > Solanaceae > Nicotiana > Nicotiana paniculata. The sequence goes on from ML324111.1 coordinate 33,348, forward strand.
TAAGTTCAAAACTTACTTGAACTTAATTATAAAGACGTCATGGCATCGATTAAGCTATCTGAAATCTCGAACATATTATTGAGCTCGGGGACTCACCTTTGCTTACCTAAAAGCCCTAAGGGTTTGTTTTAAGTTCGAGCTAGTGTTCACTCGATTACAGAGGCTGCAACAACAAAATTTTCACGAGGCAAAAACAAAACAGAATTTATCACAAATCAGAGACAAAATGGAAAGAAAAGGAATTTTTTATATATAGAAGGTATTTACAAAGACCACACAGGGTCTTACGCAAAAAACACAGAAGAAGAAAAGACCCTAAATGCCTAGTCCGCTTCGGGAGACGCATATTCATGGGCTTCATCCTCATCTCCTCCGCTCTCAGATCCACTAGCGGAGTCTTCATCATCGGAGAGTAAGGCTGCAGCCTCGTCCTCCAAAACTTTTGTACTCTCGATATTAGCCGAGAGGTCAAAGCCACGAGCATGTACCTCCTCGAGAGTCTCTCTCCGAAATTGGCTCCTAGCATGATCGACAACACACTCTCCTATGCCCGAATGTTAGCAGCTTCGATGTCGGCTCGGTAAGAGGCCACAAGTGCCTCCGCCTTAGATTTGGACCTTGCAAGCTCAACGTCCAACTTAGACTCGAGCTCTTCAACCTTCTGGGTTCGGGCCAAGCTTTCCTCCTTCACACTTTGGAGTTGACGCTCGACCGAAGTTAGTAGGGATCGAACCGCGTCTTTCTCCGAGGCGAGACGATCCATGTTCTGCTTCCACCCTAGAGTCTCTGCCTCCTTCATCTTGGCCTCCTCACGAAGTTGCTTGGCCAATTCACCCTTCTGCTGGGCCTGCAAAGTCAAAGTGTTAATCTCCAATGTCAAGTCAATACATAACAAACTCCCAAAAAGTTACATTACCCGTTCGATGAGCTCGGTCTGTTCTTGATGAGTCCTTGTCAGTTCGGCTAGGAGGCTCCTGGTATCCTCTTCTTTTTGAACATAGAGGAGTTTGAGGCCGTCTCTCTCTTCCATGAGCTTCTTGAGTTCGGCCTCATATCGGGTTAGCTCATCCCCGTATTTGGAAGACGCTTCTTGATGAAGCGCCATGGCCTGTACACAAAGAAGGAAATCAGACTTAGAGAAATGAGAATAAAACACAAGCATGATAACGAAGGCTAAAACTTACTTGATTCAGAAGCCGCTGAGCCTCGTCAAAAACGAACGATGCATCCAGGTCAGGACCATCATCGACCCCTGCAAAGCATCTGTGGAATATATCATTCCCTTCGTGGGTCATCCCCACATCGGGGGTCTCCATGGCCCGAGCATGTTGAAACTGCCCTTCGGAGAACGTGGGGCCGAGTGGCGAATCTTCAATGTTAAATGCCCCAAGCGAGTCACTTGGGGAATACTCTTCTCTTTGAAGGGCCTCAGAGCTAGACCCTTCGGGCACCGGTTGTTCACCACGGCGGGAGGAGTTTCCACCACCCGATGACTCAGGGACTCTGCTCAAACCTTCTTTTGAGATTTCCTCGTTCCGAGATTGAACCTCTTTGACCGCCACCAGCTCAGCAGTCTTTGAAGCTTTAGTGCTTCCCCTCTTTCGAGCTACCAGCAATCAGTCGGCATCCTCTCCTTCCTCGTCCTCCTCCCGAAGTTGTTGGACTGCACCGACAGATAAGACTACAGAATCTGTCTTCGATTTTCGAGCCCTACTTTTCCTGGGCTTTGGAGTATCTGGAGGCGAGGCCCTTTTCCTCTTCTTCTCTTTGGTCGGCTTTGGAACCTCCTCTTCCCCAGGTGGAGGTGGCCTCATGACAACGTTGTCTACGAGACCTGTATGAAGAGAAACTGAGTTAAAAAGAAGTATTTCACATGTAGAGCATCGAATGTAAACAAAGAAACTTACCATGGTTTTTAGCCTCCCACCGACCCTTAGCCAAATCGCGCCACGAGCACTTAGCATACGAAGAGGTAGAGGCCAGTTGTTGGACCCAGCCTGCAAGGTTCGAAATTGCACCAGGAAACCAAGGAGAAGCTGCACCATGAAGAGAACATAGATCGCGAAGAGTAAAGAAAACAAAATAGTAAGTAAACACTATCGGAGAGACTGTATTTACGTTTCATGTTCCATTCCTCGGGGAATGGCATCTTCTCGGCGGGGATCAAACCGGAGGTCTTGATTCAGAAAAACCGGCCCATCCACCCTCGATCCTTGTCCTCATCTATGCTCGAGAACAGCACTTTTGTGGCTCAACGCTGAAGCCTTATCAACCCACCTCGATAAAGACGAGGGTTGTATAGCCTGATCAGATGATCGAGGGTAAAAGACATCCCCTCGACCTTGCTCGAGAAGAATCTGAGCAAAATGACAATGCGCCAAAAGGAGGGATAGATCTGGCCACGGGTTACTCGATATTGGCGACAAAAATCGAGTATGACCGGATCTACGGGGCCCAATGTGAAAGGGTACGTGTACACACTTAAAATCCCTTTCACATGGGTAGTGATGTCCTCCTCGAGGTTAGGAATCACCACCTCTTTGTTATCCCAGTGATAGTCCTTTTTAACCTGCTCGAGATCGTCTTCAGATATCGAACAGATATATCTGGACATAGGCTCGCATCGGCCAGAAACTGAGGAAGGTTTTTCGACTTTGAAGTCGGAAGTCAGTTCGCATGGCCCAGGAACGCACTCTTTAATACGAGGCTCCACCAGCATCTTTTCGTCGGCCGGCCACGATGAGGAGGCTTTTTCTTTTTGAGGGACGATCTTTGATGTCTTAGCCATCGCTATATGAAGTTCAAGAAAGAAGAAGGAATTGATGTTTTGGTAAACGTAAACTGGCAAAGAAGATGAACTTGAAGAGAGTAGAGGAGCTTGCAGAGGTTTGGAGAAAAGTTTCGGAAGTAGAGTTTGAAAAGATTATGAAATTGATCTATTTATAATGGCCACTTCGACGGTTTGAGAGCACTAGTGGCCGACCAATCAACTGATGTTAATTAATGACCTTGGGAACTATGCGGACGCAACCCTTCAATCACTTCTGTCGCTAACGTCATAAGGTTGACGTCATGATCGAGGTGTCGGAGAATTGAGGCCCAAATCTTTTCTTATCGTTTTACTCTAAGAAACGCGAGGACTATCTGTATACGATCGAAATCGGGCATATCCGATTTCATAGGCACGAGGAGCTGCCTCGAAGGTAAGCTCGTAATGGACAGGCTCGATCTCGAAGACAGAGTATGGAGCGTGAAGATCGAAGTGCTTGTCGAAGATCGAGATCGAGCATGACCGACTTCGAGTGAAGCATAATAACGGAATGGCAAGATATTAGCAACCGGTAGAAGATCACGGCAGGAATCACGGGGCATATCGAATCAAGTTTTTATTGACGCCTATCGTGGGATTTACTTCCATTATTTGAATTGTTCCTTATTTAGGATTCCCCTATTATATAAAGGGGTCTCCCATTCATTTGTAGGAGGATCATGATTCACTGAGAAAGAATATACACGCTGCTCTCTATTTCTCTTACTATCCATTATGGTTCATTAATGTACATTACTGTTCTTGTTATCCAACCTCGAGACCATCTCGAATCAAGATCGAAAGCACTGCTTAAGCAATGGTTTGGTTTATTTTACTGTTCAATTTATTCATTTAGTTCTTTGGTTATCAATCAGTATTGAATTAGATCACGTATCCTTAGAACCACAATATAAGTTTAATTGTTGCTCAAATTATAGGGTAAACAGCTACCCCATTCTGTTGTTAATAAAAGACTTAAACACCATTTCAGTCAAACATTTGGTCACAGAACAAACTCGTATATGAATGTAAAGTTCATACTATATTGCAACAAAAACTCAATGTTTGGTCGCTACTCATGAGCTTTACAGGTCAGCAAGCTTTTAGTTAAGCTACCATGTATACTGGAGTATCTTACAGGGCACTTGTTAAACCAGAGAAGCAAAACTAAATCAACCTAAAAATCTTGCCAGATTCCATTTAATAAAGCCCCAACAAGCAGACTTTAAGCAACAAACACCTAACTTCACACTTCCTACTACAAGTCTACACTAGTATCAGAGTAATTAAGCAAGGACATGTATAAACTGTGAAAAGCTATCGGATTGACTTAGAACGAGCAACGCTGTTGTCCTTCAACAATTCAACAACTCTTCTCATGGACGGCCTATTAATGGGCAATGAAGAAGTGCAAAGCAAAGCCACATCAAAAACCTTTTTAATCTCTGCATAATTGCTTGCAGACGGATTCATTCTCTGGTCGACTAGCTGGTTCAAATCAAGAATCCCATTGCTGCCCGTGATACGGCCACTTCCTTCATCTCTTTTAGACGATATTGCAACCTCTAACACCCACTTCACCATGTCCTTGTTCTCACCGAAAGAGGAGTCATTGGGCCTTTTACCGGTTATTAGTTCCAAAAGTACCACACCAAAGCTATAGACGTCACTCTTCTCATTAATCTTCAGAGTATACGCATATTCTGCATTTGAGAAAAAAGAATCAATGTACGTTCAAAGGTCCAGCCTGGAACCCTTGTATAAAACACTAGGTGACAGAACACAACTCTCTTATTTTTTATTCTTTTGATCAAATCTTAACTTTGTTAGCAAACATTAGGTGACAAAATCATTCAATGATATGATGTGATCTAAGAATTAAATATTACTAGTAGACAATAAATGGTCATGCAGAATTAGAATGCAATAAATAGAAATGTAGACTTCGGAACAAGAGGACTGACACTAGATACCGCAACTAAATGGAGATTAATAAGTTTTCCGATCTAGTCATAAGTTTGAAACATCTATTCTAAAATTGGGTCTCGTATTTTATAAAAGCATCTAAAAATCAAATCAAAAACAATATTTTGAATGTCCTTTATATACAGGATGCAGATATTAAAGTAAATATCTATAACAAGAAGTTAACACAGAAATAACAACAACATTGATTAGGTCTCAACTCCAAGCAAGTATAGTTAGCTATATGAATTCTAACCGCCCGTATTCAGTGGTCGAGCCGGGATTTTCATTAAGGGGAATCAAAATATAAAGAAATAAACTCACCAGAAATCCAGGGGTGTCATTATATAGTATATATATATTTTATTTTTTTTTTTAAAGTTACTGAGGTAAACAATGTAATTTTCCGACGAAAGGGTGTTAGTTGACACCTCTTGGGTGCATGTGGCTCTGCCACTGCCTGTATCACATATTTATGCCTATCCCAGTCCAATATTATAAAAAAGTTAGTTTCTTTAGCACTAGATGCTCTCGATACATCTTCGATTAACATGGAGTATATAATTCGAAGACTAGAGAACTTCTAAAGCTCAATAACATCAATAAGTCAACAGAAAATAAAAGGTTAAAGGAAAATATATTACCAGGTGCAATGTAGCCGTAGGAACCAGCAATATGGGACATGACTTGATCACTCTCCTCACTATCCTGCTGCATTACCTTAGCTAGCCCAAAATCAGCAACTTTTGGCCTAAAATCCTCGTCCAACAAAATGTTATTAGACTTAACATCTCTGTGCACTATTGCAGGAACAGAATCATGGTGCAAATAAGCCAATCCTTGAGCTGCTCCGACTGCTATGCCAAATCTCCTTGGCCAATCCAAAAGAATGCCACCTTTTTCCCCATGTAATACATCTCCTAAGCTCCCATTCTCCATGTACTCATACACCAATATCCTGAAGTCATCACCAATACCACTGTACAATAGTTTTACTATGTTTCCATGTCGGACTCTCCCTAGAGTCTCCACCTCCGACCTGAAAACCTCCTCGGATTCTCTCTCCCGTTTAGCCTCCCAAAGCTTCTTCACCGCGACCATCTGCCCGTTTTTCAGTTTCACCCTATATACCCGACCAGACCCACCAGCTCCAATGAGATTCTCATTTGTCAGTGAAGCTAACAAGTCTCCCTCCGTGAATCCAACACGTTGAAATGCAGTAATTCTCCATGCACTTTTACGCTTACTCCGAATGGGTAGCAACTTTTTGGCCTTGATCAAAACCCAAACAAGTGACCCGACAAGTATGACGGCTAAAGCTGATAAAATACACACCAAATATAAGCTTACACTTTTGGATCTTGGGCATTGAGGCAGAGGTTTAAGATCCGGACTACAAAGATCCGGGTTGCCCTGCAAACCCAAGACGAAAAAATCATTATCAAACACAAGTGGCACTTTTCCTTCAAGCCTGTTATTTGATACGTTGAACTTGTTAAGCTTGAGGTTGCTCAGCTCAGACGGAATTTCGCCGGAAAGCGAGTTTCCGGCGAGGTCTAAGTACGTCAAAACCGGCAAAGTCCCAAGCTCACCTGGAATTTCACCTGTCAATTGATTGTTAGCTAAATTCAGTTCAGTCAAGTCGGTCCAAGAACTAACTAATTTGGGAATTTGACCCGTGATCCTATTTTCAGAAAGATCAAGCTTTTGTAACGTTTTCAACTTTGTGATACACGAAGGCAACTCTCCTGATAATTGATTCTTGCTTATGTCCATAATCACAATCTCTTCCAAATTGCATAATCCCGCCGGCAATTCCCCGGAGAATTTGTTACCGGAGATGAGAATTTCTGTTAGGCCACGAGCATTGGAGATTGAAGCTGGAATTGAACCTTGAAAGTTGTTGTTTCGCAGTTCAAGAAATGTGTATCCAGCAAAACTCCAGAAACCAGTTGGCAATTCGCCAGAGAAATGGTTGTTATAGATACGCACGTACGTTAGTGAATTACACTCCCCATAGGATTCAGGGACTGAATCACTGAACCTATTATCGAACAGGTTCAAAATCCTAAGTTTCTTTCTGGAACATAAATTGGGGGGCAAAGAACCTTCGAGATTATTGCCTGAGACATCAAACTCATCCAAATCTGAAATCATACCAAAATCTTGAGGTAAAGTACCTGAAAATCTGTTGTTAAAGAGCTTGAACTGAGTAAGATTCGGGTTAAGAGCTAAACTTTCTGGAATTTCGCCTTCTAAATGGTTATCATTGAGATTTAAAGATACTAGCGGCAAACGGGCAAGGCTGTCAGGTATTTTTCCAGTGAGATTGTTCTGAGAAGCGTCAAACCTGAACAGAGAAACAAGTCCCGAAAACGTGTTCGGCAATTCACCTGAAAATTTATTCTGAAAAAGCTCTATTTGTTCTACAGTTTTCAGTTCTCCAATGCTTTCTGGAATTTTCCCAGTAAGATTGTTAATTGCCACGTCAAAATTCTGAATAGATTTCAGGTCTTTAATGGAATCTGGAATATTTCCAATAAGATTCGCAAACCGAGCATATAGAATTCGAAGTTTACCTAGTCGTCCGACTGAGGAAGGCAATGGACTTGGCTTAAATGGATTTTGGGCAATGACCAATCGAGTCAACTCGGTAAGATTGGATAAGAACTCAGGAACTGAACCATTAAGGAGATTGTTGGCAATATCGAGCTCTTGTAATCTCGGTAACCGGCCTAAGCTCGCCGGAATATCACCGGAGAAATTGTTTGAATTAACATCAAGGACCGTCAAGTTATCAAACTTGGCTATAAACTCCGGTAGCTTGCCAACGAAGAAATTTAAAGAAAGATTCAAAAAGTGTAGATGCGAACATAGAGACCAGGAGTCGGAGGAAATAGAGTCACCGAAACTATTATCGCCCAGATTGAGTTTCTGCAAAGTCGAAATCCGGCAAAAGTCGGCCGGAAAATGACCGGAGATTCCAAAACTGGGGAACTCGATGGAGACAACCTTATGCGTTTTACGATCACAGGTAATGCCGGTCCAGTTACAAGGCGCATTTGGAGCAGACGCGTTCCAATCAGAGAGCAACCCGTTGGGGTCACCGAGCTGACCGGTTTTAACCCGGAGTAAAATAGCAATATCACGGTTCAAGCAACTCGCCGGAATAATGAATAGAAACAGTTGTATGAGTAGCAGAAATTGGAGTTTCATGTGTTCCATTTGATAATACAATGAAATCTCCCTTACGGGTGAAACTAAGTCCTTAAAAAAAGACAAGAGTTTGTTTTTGATGATTTAATCATAAATCACAAACACCTGAAAATGGAGGTTGGATGGTGAGGAGATAAGAGTTAGAAATTTATGCATGGATTACAAGTGTAACTGAAACAGGGTTTAAGGAAAAGAAATAGTACTGAGACTGTGAATGAGTGTTCACACATGAAAAAAGCTACGCTAATTGTTGGACTCTAATGGCGATAACAAGACAGTATGTTATAGTGACTTAAAAAGCAGGATGTGATATTGAAGGTTTTGTACACACACAAATCTTCTAAGACTCGCCTACAATTTGCAAAATTATCTACTAACTTTCTTTATAAAATTTTATGTTTAGTAGAAAGTGAAAGTGGCATTTCATATTTGACTAATTTCGTGAGGTTGGTACCTTTATCCAAGAAAATTATATAATTTCTATATGGAGCGAATATAAGGTGTGTTTGGAAATGGGAATAGAATTTTACTAGATGTGGAGTTTGTTGGTTTATGGAGACAGGGGTAAGAATTCTTCTAGATTATATTACTTGGGAATCTAACGACACAATTTTTAACTAAAAAGATCGTCTAGAAAAGTTGTTACATTGCTTAATTTTGGGGCTAAGATAAATTGAGCATACATACATGGAAAAGAGAACCACTAAAAATGATTTCCTTTGTTTTTACTTGATTTTTTTTAAGTGTTTGAAGAAAAAAAATGTGCCTTTTCATAAATTTGAACGTAGGCCTACTATATTTGTTTTTTTTTCTTTTTTTGGTAATCCAATGTCTTCGAAAGGATCCACTATTTGTAAGTGAGAAACTAGAATTTAATGTTTTCCTTTTTTTTCTAATTTATTTCCAAATGTTTTCGCAATAATAATTATTGTCTTTGTTTTTTATGAGTATTTGTCCATAGAACTTATATGTTTTGTTCTAGGGGAAAAGTCATTGTTTTTTAGAATGAAAGACCCTAGTCATTTATGCCAAATGCACAAAGGGATTAGCCGATCAGCCCACAAAATGGCAATGAGTTTCAATAATTTTATCGCTTTTGTTTCCCTTTTACTTAGTCTGGAAAAAGTCTTTTTAAATTAATGTAATAAAGAGTATTCAATAACAACTAAAAGGAAAACATTTTAGAAAGCTAGATATATAACGACTTGCCGGCGTCGAATCATAAGCTGGTGAATCAAATAAGAAGGCTATTACATTTGATCTGATTATAATACAATTAGGACCCGTTTGGACATAGATTTCCTGATACTTTTTGAAAAAATTAATTTGGGTAAAATTTTATTGAAAATTGAAAATGTGTTTGGACACGAATTTTGGAGCAAGTTTTGACATATTAAAAAGTCATTTTTTCCTTCTTTTTTCCGGCTAAGAAGTCCCAAATGGTAATGATTTGGCCCAAAAAGAGGTCTTAAACTATATTTAAAACTTGAAGTTTTGATTTTCAAAATCTCTCAAAAATTAGATTAATTCTATAAACAAACGCATATTTGAAATATTTTTTTGAAAAAAAACTTCCAAAACTTATGGCCAAACGCTACTTAGACTAATGTACTACTCTCTCCCCTCCACTTTAATTGATTTTTTGGATATTCTCATACATATTAAGGAATTCACCTTTTAGCATTAGTTAACAATAAAAATTACAATATTAACATTAATTTGTTCATTGAAAATATAACAAATATTTCTAGGCTCTTTACTCTAATGGCAACTTTGGAAAAAAGAAGTTAATTCGTTCTTGATATATGAAAAAATTAAATATTATGGTCCACAAGAAAAAAACTAAAAAATCAATTAAACTGGACCCGAAGGAGTACTAAGGCCTCATTTGTTTGCACTTAATGGAGGTCTGAATCTTAATTATTCAAATTTCAGACATTAGTTTGTTTTTAAAATTTGAATCTTAATTATTCGGATCTTAATTATTAAGTTTTTTTTTTTACTTCACAACCACTTAATGAGTTTGATTAGGTCTGTATGATTAAGATCTATAACAGAGACTTAATTTCATTAAGATGTTATCATTCATGCTCATTATTAACTGCCGTCACCGCCTACCATTATCAACTATCACCATACCACTCACCACCCACCACCGCCACCATACTCAACCACCACCTCAACCGCCGCTACCACCACTATCATCATCATCAATCATAGTTGCCACTATTATCGACTACCATCAGTCCACCACCCACCACTATCATTCTCAACCACAACCAACACTCATCCACCTCAACTAACTATTACATCACTATCACCAACCATAGCCGACACTACCCATTATTATAAACTACCACCACCCACTACCACATTCCTCAATCACAACTACCACCGTCCGTAATTATTAACTATCACCACCCACCACCATCATCCTCAATGATAATCGACATCACTATCAATCACCACTAGCAACTATCCTGAACCACCACCATCAACCAAAATTATCACCAACCACCGCCTCTAGTCGACATTCACAAGCACTACCGTTAGTCATCACCAACAACAACTATTATATTTTTAAAAACTATATATTAGTATTTTGTATGAATTTTATGTTTATTAATTTTTAAATAAAAATAAATTTTATATATTCAGATGTTAAAAATCAAACAGTCTTAATCATTTAGTATTCAGATCTTAATACACATCTTAATATTTAGATGTGTATTCAGATTCAGATATCTTAATCTTAATACACATCTTGATATTCAGATATGTATTCAAATTCAGACGTCTTAATTTTAAAAAAAATAAATGAGGCCTAAATTGGTTTCCATGTTTATATACTTCGATAGATTTAGGAATTTGGGTATTCACTCACTAAGACCAGCCAATTGATAAATGATTTTATAAATACCCAAAGAGTCTAGATTGCAATTGGTAATTTAAGCATTTTAATAACTCTCACTTCATGTTAAAAATTGCAATCACAATATTAACAATAGGCATTGACGTAAAGCTGATGTCATTCTTCCGTTGATTGAATAAATTTACGACAAAGACCACCAAATAAGGTTTGGATGATCTACTGATCAAAGTTTAATTGAAATCTATGTAACCTCAGAGCAAGTTGGGACTTCCAATTACAGACTTTAAAAACGTAGTATCTTTTCTAAGTTAAAATTCTTTATAACATAAATGGCCTAATAAATTCCTGTACTTATTCTCGTTTGTCATTTCGAATTTGTCAAGTGAACACTTATATTTATTGAAACACGTTATTTTAAATCTCCTGACCTTGTGTTTCTCTCGGACGTCGTGATATCAGTATCCACGTCAGGCATAATATGCCACATCATTTTCAAATTTTATAAAACTTTTATTTTATTTTATTGTACAAGAGCTTTTTTATTATTTTTTTTTAAAAAAACCTTAATTCAACCCATCTCTAGCAAATCCCACTACCTATGTTAGACCATCCATTTTCACCTTTTCTTTTTTACCCATCCTCACATTCATACAATTTCAACCATAAGCACCACTAGCTTGCCACCATTTTTCTTTGAACAACTCAAATTCTTTCAACAATCTCCATATTCAACTCAAATTCAACCATTAAAACACACAATTTTTTTTTTAGACCAATCCCTGCATTCACACAATTTTCTTTCCTCTGTCATCCAAATTGGAAAAAGCCATGGCCGGAGTTGAATTGCTTTCCAAGGAATCTCCTCACTATTCTTGTTTATCTCACTTCAAAAACTACATGAAGCCAATGGAAAGCAACACAGAAAATCATTAGAGTCGTCATCTTCAACTGATTGCTTCAGTTTTTGTCGCCAATATTTCAGAAAGTAACAAGATCTTCTTTTTTATCATCCAACTGCAGGAATCACAGGCTTTATTTGGGAATACACCATATACTTTTAATCTTTCTTTTTGCAACTGATCTCAAAACGGAGGAAGATGTTGGAGGTAGTGGTGGAGGAGGAAAAAAAGGACTGCAAATTATGGGAAGAGAGGAACGGGGGGTCACGCAAGGCGTTATGACAGTAAGGGTTAGGGAAATGATTGCAAATGAGGAAGGGGTTGGGTCTTTGGGATATTTTAAATTGGTTTTCTGTTTATTTTTATTGTTTCTTTTTCTTATGATTTTTTAAATAACTTCTTTAATCAAAATAATTGATGCACACGTTTGTAAGTGTGTGTAACCACGCAATTATCTGATTCGGGAAAATAAATGTCATATAAGCTTGGTCAACGGTCAGAGGGGTTTAAAATACAAGTTTGATAAATTAAAAATGTATAGATGAAACTTTGTAGAATATAGCGATCGAGATGACAAACCGTAATAAGTACAAGTGTCTAATAGGTGATTCTGCCTAACAACTAGACGTATTAAGTTCATGAGTTGGGGAGCCAAGTAATTAACTTTCTTATTACAATGTATACATCGAAATTTTAACGAATCAAGCAAAATTCTAAATTGAAGATACTACAAGAAGACTCTTGTAATTCTAGGAGTCTATAAAGGTTGCTTGGAGGCTACTCTCAAAAATCCTAAGTTGGAGGCTACTCTAACCTAACCCTAGGTTGCTCCTATGAAAAGGTTTACGTATTCTTGGAAGCATCTCGCAAATTAAGGTCATCTCAAAATATCTCATAAATTCTCGGGATATTCACAAAGGTGTAACGACCCCACCGGTCATTTTGAGCATTTATAATTCGCTCAGTAGTTTGCGAGCATGGGTAGCTCTGTATGATGTATTATGACTTATGTGAAACATCAGTTTTGGTTTTCAGGTTTTCGGAATCAATTTGGAAAAATGAATTTCAATGTTGAAGCTTTAAGTTGGAAGGGTTGACCAAGTTTGACTTCTTGTGAATTTGACACCGAAATAGAGTTTTGATGATTCTCATAGGTCCGGATGGTAATATTGGACTCAGGCGTATGTCCGTATTTGCATTTGGAGGTTTCTAGAAGGTTTCGACACATTGGTAAAAATTGGAAATTTGAAAGTTAGGAAAGTTCACAAGTTTTACCGAAAGTTGATTTTTTGATATCGGCGGATTGTGATTCCGGGAATTAGATAGCTTCGTTTTGTCATTTGGGACTCGTGTGCAAAATTTGGTTCATTCCGAGTTGATTTGGTATGTTTCGGCGCGAGTTTTGGAAGTTGAAAGTTCAAAGTTCTTTAAGTTCGATTTGAGGTGTGATTCATCATTTTGATGTTGTTATGCATGATTTGAGGCCTCGAGTAGGCCCGTATTATGTTATGGGACTTGTTGGCATATTCGAATGTGATCCCGGGTGGCTCGGGTGAGTTTCAGACGAGGTTCAAATTTGTTTAGATCATTTTTGGCCAAGTTGTTGGTGGCAGATCTGGTGTGATCGCACCTTCAGCTGGTTTGCGCAGGTGCAATGGTGGCATAAGTGTTAGAGGAGTCGCAGAAGTGAGAACGGACTGGGTGAGGAAGATCGTAAAAGCGGAGAAATGAGCGCAGATGCGGATGCGCATGTGCGAGGAATTGGAAGCGCATGTGCGGAAGTCTTCGCAGAAGCGGAGTTTGATACCGCAGGTGCGAGGATTCCTGGGCAAGGCCATTTTCATAGAAACGAAGCTTTCACCGCAGAAGCGAAGGTCACAGGTGTGACCTAATGTTTGCAAATACGGAAAACGCTGGGTAGAATACTTTAAGGTCGAGGGTTGGTCATTTTTATCACATATTGAGCTATGGACTTCCGAATTGAGCAATTTTTGGAGAAATTTTCGTCACAATGATTGGGGTAAGTGTTCTACCCTCGGTTTTGATTATATTTCATAAATGTATATTCTTTTTTAGCAATTGGTTGATGAATTTAAAGAGGAAATTAGGGGGGAGGGGTTTCAAAAACTTCATAAATCAAATTTTCGAGTTTTGAACATCGATTTGGAATCAGATTTGAGTGAAACTAGTATGGTTAGACTCGTAATTGAATGGGTTGACAAATTTTGTGAGTTTTGTCGGGTTTCGAGGCACGGGCCCGGGTTAAACTTTTTGGCTGATTTTGGACTTTTGATTCAAGATTTGACCTTTTTCGATTGGGATCGGTTCCTTAAGCATTATTTGATGTATTTGAGTTATTTTTTGGTTAGTTTCGAGCCGTTCAGAGGTCGGAACGCGTGGGATGAAATTTTTGGAGCTTCGCTTGGCTTGCTCGGTATTGGAATTGGCTCGTTTGAGGTAAGTAACACTTCTAAACTTGGTGATGAGGGTATGAAACCCCGAATTACGTGTTATGTGATTGGTGTTGAAGGTGACACACATACTAGGTGATGAGCATGTGGGCGTGCACCGTGTAAATTGTAATTTAGTTATTTCTATGGTACTGTCTAGTTACCTGGTCTTACCGGTAACCATGAAACTTCTATGATCTTGAGTTATTGAGTTGTGACCCATTTTACAAACCATGTCTAGGTTACATGCTTAGCATGTTGGGACCCACAGAGGTCATTTCCGTTGTTGAATTACTTGCTTTCATTGCATTACATACTCAGTCATACGCATTCATATGCATATTATATCTCAGTCTCTGTACCATTTATTGACACATCATATCATCATTTTGGGCTAGTTTCATGGCATTGTGAGCCCGAGAGATTGATGACTGAGTAAGGTCGAGGGCCTGAGGGTGAGTGATATTATGGGATCGGGTTGCACGCTGCAACATGTTATATTGATTATATTATGGGATCGGGTTGCACGTTGCAGCAGGTTATATTGATTTGTGTCATGATTAGTTTGACATAGTGCTTGGGCTGAAGGAGCCTCTCCGGAGTATGTGCACACCTCCAGTGAGCGCGGTTGATTATATTGAGAGATGAATCTTCTCTGGACATAGATATTGTCAGAAGCATTTATACACCTGGGGATGGATCTTCCCCACGGGTTGGATTAGGCCCTACTCAGTACTGAATGACTGATGGTCAGTTAATGTATATGTTCCGGGATGTATCTTCGCTAGGCCGGATTAGCCATATACAGTACTGAGTGGTTGAGCATGATGAGTGGAAAGTATGAGACTGTGAGATTGAGTACTCCGAGAGTGTAAGTACATTGAGTTCATCACTGAGGTACATGGCATTGACATGAACATATGACAAACAGGCATAAAGGCGCATTTATTCCTCATGATGTATGGTATCACGTCATTAATGACTTCTCACACATATTGACATATGAGCATAGTCATAAATGTTACACGGGATACCTGGAAAGAAAAATGGAACATCTTATTTATTATTGAAAGGATTTTTGGGAAAAATTACTATTTTCAAGTTTACTCATATTTTCGACGATTTCAGTAAAGGATTTGGGTTTTCACTGATATACTTGAAAAGCAGAACTATTTTTCAGTAAACTATGAATAAGATGAGCATTTCATCTCTGAATTACTTCTTTTATTACTTGATTTACGTTGTTATGAACTGTTGTTGGATATTGGTGTTGGACCCGACCTTTGTTCTAGCTCGTCACTACTTTCAACCTAAGGTTAGGTTTGTTACTTATTGAGTACATGGTGTCAGTTGTACTCATACTACACTTTTGCACCTTGCGTGCAGATGTTGGCTGCTGACGCTGCTGAGATTGACGAGAGCTGGACTTGAAGATGCACCTGCATTATGGTTGTAGCTGCCTCTTGTTCATGGTAGCCTTAGAAGATATACTTCACTCCACAACTAAAAAACATGAGAGGTCCTTCAACACACCCATAACTCGAGGCCATACGCCAAATCAAGACAAAAATCAAACATCCAATAGTCCTTTCTACATCTCAAGTAAACTCTTCTCGTAGCATTTGAACAATGTGAACACATGTCGCAGTCACACCATACTTACCACATAGTCATCCAATCCCAAATTCCACTAACAGGGACACCACCGGACATATAAGTCCCAAAAGCACATGCTCATACAACCGAAATCTCCGTGCCCAGGCTACCATCAAAACCCAGCCTCAAGTCCTCCATACTGGCCCATCATCAACATGCTAGAATCACATCTCGCACCTCAACCACAGAATCACAAGTCGTCGATGCACAGCTGATACCGAGCGCTCATGTGCGCATACGAATGCGCAGAAAAGAGTTACCCTTCAAGCTGAATCAATGCCACACGATAAAGAAAGAAAGATGGGAAGCATATCCTAAATTTCATGTAGCCTCTCGAAGATAGGTATGGACGTCATCATACCGATCTGCAAGACTCTACTAGACACTTGTTCATGACTTGTAAAACTTATGAACCTAAAGCTCTGATACCATCTTGTCACGACCCCAAATCCAGTAGTCGTGATGACACCTAACTTAACCCTCTAGGTAAGCCAACTAATAACTATCCAATTCCAATAATATTAACAAGACAATAAAGTAAAGAAATTTTCTGACTTTTATACATTTCCAAAGGACTGTTAGTACAAATCATGATGTTTTAAGAATAGAGTTTACAAATGGGAAATGAAATAAATAGATAGTCTGTTTGAAAAGTACATAAATAGAGCTTCATAGACCTAAAGCTACCTCGAACACGGAGCAGCTTCAACCGGAATGCAGGTACATCTTCAATCCAGCTCCCATCGAACACAACAACCTCAGCAGTCAACATCTGCACGCAATGTGAAAAAGGAAATATCAGTACAACCGACCCATGTACTGTGTAAGTAACAAACCTAACCTTAGGTTGAAATCAGTGACGAGCTAATACTAGGTCGGGTCCAATACCAATATCTCACTAACAGTTCATAACGACATAATACAAGTACAAAAGAGGTATCTCTAAAGTAAAAATGCTCAGCTCATTCACAGTTCCAGAAAAATGGTCATGCTTTTCAAGTATCTCAGTGCAAAATCCCAAATCTCTTACCAAAAATGTCAAAAATATGAGTAAGTTTGAAAATTGTAGTTTTCCAAATATCCATTCCACAATAGATAAAAATGTTTCATTTTCTTTCCAAATAAAAAATATAAAATACCCCTCTATGACCACATATCAATGTGTATAATAAATCATGATTGACGTGATACCGTGTATCATGAAGAAAAATGCATCTTTATGCATGTATGTCATGTGTGCATGCAAATGCCATGCATCTAGGAGATGAATCAAGTACTCACACTCTCAGAGTACTCAATCTCACTGTTTCACACTTTCCACTCATCATGCTCAACCACTTGGTACTGTATATGGCCCATACGGCCCAGGGAAGATCCATCCCAAAATATATATATCGCTGACCATCAATCACTCAGTATCGAGGAAAAGCCAATTCGGCCCCATGAAGAAGATCCATCTCCAGGTATATAAATGCTTAGGACAAGATCTATGTCCAGGGAAGATTCATCCCTCAAAATAATCAACCACACTCACTGGGGGTGTGTACAGACTCTGGAGGGGATCCTACAGCCCAAGCGCTATCATAAGCCAAATCCAGGCATAAATTAATATAACATGTTGCGGTGTGCAGCCCGATCCCGTAACTGTTACTCAAAATCAGGCTCTCAGCCTCACTCATCCATCAATCTCTCCAGTATCACTCACGGGCTCACAATGTCATGAAACTATCCCGACAACAATGATATGATGTATCAATAAACAACACTAATACTGAGATATGATATGAATGCATGAATATGACTGAGTACGAAATATCAATAAAATCAGTGAGATGACAGCAAGAAATGACCATTATGGGTCCTAAAAATATTAACATAAAATCCTAAAGATGATATTTAGCATGATTGACAGCTCAATTACTTTATCACCTTGTGAAAACACAGATATCAACAAAATAGGGCCACTACACAGTGCCATAGAAACAACAGAGTCCCAATTCACAGGATGCACACCCACACGTCTGTCACCTAGCATGTGCGTTCCCTCAATATCAATCACATAACACGTAATGCGGGGTCTCATACCCTCTGCACTAAGTTTAGAAGAGTTACTTACCTCGAACGAGCCAATACCAATTTCGAGCAAGCTAAGCGATGCTCCAAAGATGCCATTCCGCATGTTTCGACCTTCGAACGACTCGAAACTAACCAACAACAATTCAAATACATCAAACAATGCTAAAGGAACCAATCCCGATCGTAAAAGATCAAATCTTGAATTAAAAATCCGAAATTGGCCAAAAACCCAACCTGGGCCCACGCCTCGTAAACCGACAAAACACATAAAATCCGACAACATGTTCAATTACGGACCCGTTTGGCCATGAGTTTTGTCAAAATAAATTTGGGATTTATTTGGCAAACTCATGTTTGGCCATAAATTTTTCCCACATTTTGGATAAATCCCAAAATCACCCAAATTGCTGATTTTGGGCCAAAATCCCAAAACTTGGGAATTTTATACATGATTTTCCAAAATAAAGTTGGGAAATATGTTTTGAAAACGTATGTCCAAACACATTTTGATCTTCAAACCAAACTTCACCCAAATTAGATTTTTCAAAACAAATTTGGGAATCTATAGCCAAACGCTAGCTACGAGTCCAATCATACTAATTTCACTCAATTCCGACTCCAAATCAATGTTCAAAACTCAAAATTTCATATTATGAAACTTTAGGCTAAAACCCGCAATTTCTCTTTAAAATTCATCAACCAATTACCAAAAATGAAGATAGATACGTGAAATATAACAAAAGCCGAGTAGAGAACACTTACCCCAATCCTTGGGATGAAATTTTCTCTAGAAATTGCCTCAATTCGAGTCCCACATCTCAAAATATGAAGAAAGACCAAAACTCTTGACTTTTATATCCTCTGCCCAGCACTTCCGCACTTGCGACACATTAGCTGCTTCTGCGGAATCAACTGAGGACTCAACCCTCACAACTGCGGACAACATACGTACTTCTGCGACATCGTAGGTGTGAGACACCATCCGCACTTGCGAAATATCTCGCTCCTGCGCTCCGTCACCTCGCACCTGCACATCCGCATATGCGCCCAAATCTTCGCTTCTGCGGTCTTCCTCATCCAGCACTATTTTCGCTCTTGCGACCCCTTCTTCGCTTCTGCGACCATCGCACTTGCACAAACCAACCGCAGGTGCGGTCACACTAGAACTAGCAATAGCAACATTGAAGAAAATGATCTGAGCCTCGTCCGAAACTCACCCGAGCCACTCGGGACCCCGTCCAACCATACCAAACAAGTCACATGTCTTAACACGAACCTATTCGAGGTCTCAAAACACACATAAAAATATTGAAACAACGAACCACACCTCAAATCAAAATCTATGAACTTTGAACTTTAAATTTTCAAAACTCGCGCCGAAACATATCAAATCATCCCGGAATGAACCTAAAATTTGTACACAAGTCCCAAATGACATGGCGAAGTTCTTCCGATTCCTGAAATCATAATTCGAATCCGATATCCTCAAAGTCAACTTCTGGTCAAACTTATGAACTTTCCAAACCTTCAAATTTTCAATTTTGCCAACTTGTGCCGAAACTTTCTAGAAGCATCCAAATGCAAATCCGGGCATACGCTCGAGTCCAAAATCAACATACAGACCTAATAGAACCATCAAAACTCCATTCCGGGGTCAAATTCATAAAAAGTTAAACTTGGTCAACTCTTTTAACTTAAAGCTTCAACAATGAAATTCATTCTTCCAACTCGACTCCGAATAACCTGAAAACCAAAACCAGTGATGCACATAAGTCATAATACATCATACGGATCTACTCATGCCCGTAAACTATCGAGCAAAGTGTAAATGCTCAAAACGACCGGTCGGGTCATTACATCAGATTTTCTACTCTATGTTTATATTTAGTTTGAAGATAAAAAAAACTTCACTGATTTACTAATTTCTTGTTGTGTCAATTTATTATAAAGAAAAATGACAACAGATAACGAACAATATAATGGTTCTATTGGGACTACTGTTGCAATGGCTACTGCATCTTCAAGTCGCACAATGCCTGCACTAGCGATGGCACTGGCAGAAAAGGTCGGAAAGTTTTTCGGCGTGGACTCCAAGCGTTGGAAACATAAAATATTCTTCTACCTGACCACACTTAGTTTGCATCGCTTTATGAGCGAGTGCGTTCCAATCTTGGGAAAAGAAACTCCTAAAAATGAGCGATTTGTGGTCACGGAGGCATGGAAGCATTCAAACTTCTTATGCAAAAATAATTTTTTAAGTGGATTGAAAGAAGGCTTGTACAATATTTATTGCATCATGAAACATCAAAAGAGTTGTGGAATGCTCTTGAAAAGAAGTATAAGACTGAAGATGCTGGACATAAGAAGTTTGTGGCCGCCAAATTTATGGACTTCAAAATGGTTGACATCAAATCTATCATAATGCAAGTCCAAGAACTGCAAGTTATTGTTCATGACCTCCTTGCTGAAGGTATAAACCGAGTCAATATTTTTATTCAAGATATTGCTTATTTTACTAATTATAAATTTATGATTGAAGCTATGGTCATAAATGAAATGTTTCAAGTTGCGCCATTCATTGAAAAGCTACCTCCGTTGTGAAAGGACTTTAAGAATAACTTGAAATATAAGCATAAGGATATGACACTTGAAAAACTTATTGTTCGTCTACGACTTGAAGAGGAAAATAAGGTTGCTGAAAAGAAGTCCCGTGAAAACGCAACAATAATGGGAGAAAATACTGTTGAGGAAGCATCTACAACCAACAAAAAGAGAAAGAAACTTTTTGGACCAAAAAATTACCCGAGCAAGAAGAAGTTCAAAGGTAATTACCACAACTATGAAAAGGTTGGACATAAAGGCTCTAAATTGACGTGCATCGAAGAAGGATAAGAAGAAGAGTCAAGCAAACATGATTGAAAAGAATGATGAAATGGAGAACTTATGTTCCATGCTATTTGAATTCAGCTTGATAGGAAATCTCAAGGAGTGCTGGATTCATTTTGGAGCCACTCGCCATGTTTGTACTAAAAAAGAGTTATTTTCCTCTTATGTTCCTGCAGGGCCCGATAGACTATCTTTATGGAAAACTCTGCAACAACAAAAATTGAAGGAGTTGGGAAGACATATTTGAAGATGACTTCGGGCAAAGTTGTGACTCTAAACAATGTTCTCCATGTTCCTGAAATTCGCAAGAATTTGGTCTCTGCTGGACTTTTTATCAAGAATAGATTTAAGTGTGTGTTTGTTTCTGAAAAAGTTATAATAAGTAAGAATGATGTATATGTAGGAAAATGTTACTTATCTGAGGGCCTTTTCAAGTTGAATGTAATAGCTATTAATATCAATAAAGTTCAAGTTTCTTCTTACTTACTTGAGTCAAATAATTTATGGCATGCACGTTTAGGTCACGCCAACTTCAAAAGTATATAAAAAATGGTTAACTTGGAAGTATTGTCTAACTTTAAATGCGATAATTTGAAATGTCAAATATGTGTGGAATCTAAGTATGTTAAATATCCTTATAATTCAGTTGAAAGGCGCAACTCCTATTTTACCCCTAAAAAAGTTAAAAAAATTTATAAAACACTCTAATTAAAAAGACGCTGCTTTGTCAAAATATCGTCGTCTCTCTCGAAGTTGTAAAACCCTAAATCCCCAAATCTCAAAACCGCACTATGCATTTCTCACTTGGCTGTATCCACGCCCTTCGAGTGTTGTAGTGAGTTTTCTTCTTCTATCTTTTACATTTGAAGTCTTTATATTATGTGCAACACTGGATTTTTATTGATTTCAGATTTTCTCAGTTTTTTTGGTTTGATTGTCTTTTGAATCGATTTGGTACCACCCTGGTCTTTTTTATTTTAAAGTTTTTTCTTTCTTTTGTCTTTTCTCAATTTTTTTGCGGTTTGACTTTTGCAGATCTAATTTGTTTAAATCTAATCTAATTGACGAGTCTTGTGATACAATTATTTTATCATCTTGAATTATCTCCTAGGCTAAAATTGAAAGTTTGGTACACATTATTTCCTATGCTGCTAAAGTTGGAAGTTTTCCTACTTCTGAATGAACACAGAATTTGTAACTGAAGATTAGCTTCTTCTTTTTTTCTCGTGAAGCATAAGAGCACCAACTCAAAATGGTATCATATTAAAGCATAATGAGTTCATGCTAAAATAATTTGGGATTATATTATTTTGTGAAATTCGAGAATTTGCGTTTTTTTTCTTTCTGTATGGTATCTTTATACTCCTGAATTCATGTGATATTCAGCTTTCAAGAATGTTCAGTAAATGTTCATCTTACAACATCGCCCAACTTGGGAGAATGGACATTAACTTGAGGCACATACAAGTTATTAAGAATTTAATCGAAGTATTAATTTG
The DNA here is from genome assembly GCA_005239505.1 of Nicotiana paniculata. Lineage (NCBI taxonomy): Eukaryota > Viridiplantae > Streptophyta > Magnoliopsida > Solanales > Solanaceae > Nicotiana > Nicotiana paniculata. Next base: position 55,676 of record ML324111.1, read on the forward strand.
TTTTTCTGGTTTGAGTGTGGTAGCGTATAGCTAAATCATTATTTGAGCAAATTATACATTTAACTAATTATACATTGTGATGATTCTCCTTTCTTGTTGTGCATTGTGCAGAGCTTGTGATTGATAAAAGTTATCAAGATAGATCACATGGTTAGGCCATTGTTGATTGTTGAAGCATAAGCATCAATAAAGATAAAGAATAAGGAAAGAGGAACTGCCATTTTTTTCTTGTGTAAAGATCCCTTCAATTTATACTTTTTTTTATTTATTTTGATACTTGTACCTGGTGAAAATAAATAATAAGAACAAAAATAATTTTGGTAGAAGTACCCAATCCATTATATAGCTATAATCTATATCTCAATATTATCTTTAAGATATGTACTTCGATGATTTTTCAACAATTATTGTATGTAAGAAGATGATGTCTTGAATGTTATGAGATGGTAAATTGAACAATTATTGTATGTAAGAAGATGATATCTTAAAGAATATTATCAATTCAGTTTCACCAATAATAGGAATGAAAGTGGAATAATGCACATCCAGATTGATCAATAGCAGGAATGAAGATACAGTAGTTTCTGTTATTAAATTGTTGACTCATTGAATATTTTCCTTACATTCTGTTAGTCATAGTTTTGGTTTTTCATTTTTTTGTTCTTGGCAGAATGTTGATGTTGATCTCTTGAATGTTGTAAAAGTTTTGGTGTTTAATATTAGCCTAGGAAGTTGTGTTTTTCAAATAAATAACTTTGTTGCCTCTATTTTATCTAAATGAATTTCCATAATAGACTTAAGCTTTTGGCTCTCTTGAATTTATATAAAGAATAGCCTTACAACAACAACAACAAACCCAGTATTTTCCTACCAGGTGGGGTCTGAGGAGGGTAGTCTGTATGCAGACCTTACCCATACCTAACAGGTAGAGAGACTGTTTCCAATAGACCCTAAGGGTAATAAAAAGAAGAGGAAAGCAAGAAAGGAAGAAAGAGGGAAGAGAAAAGAAAAAGGGAGAGATAAAAGATACGTAGTACCAAATAATAGCAACAGAAAATACAATACCTGAGGCGAACAAATCACAATACGTAATAAAAATCTAAGAATATGAAGGGACATGCGTGCTACTAAGACTATCGGTGAGCAATTAAAAACTACCCACTAATCTTCTACCTTAATCCTCGACCTTCACACCCTCCTATCAAGGGTCATGTCCTCAGTAAGTTGAAGCAGTGCCATGTCCTGTCTAATCACCTCTCTCCAGTACTTCTTTGGCCTACCTCGACCTCTTCTTTAACTCGCCATGGCCAACCTCTCACACCTCCTAACAGGAGCATCAATGCTTCTTCTCTTAACATGTCTGAACCATCTCAGCCTCGACTCCCGTATCTTGTCCTCCATGAATTCTACTCCTGCTCTATCTCAGATAACTTCATTCTTTATTTTATCTCTCCTAGTACACCCACACATCCATCTCAACATCCCCATCTCTGCTACTTTCATCTTCTGCACGTAGGAGTTCTTGACTGACCAACACTCAGCCCCATACAGCATAGTCGGTCGAGCCACCACTCTATAAAACTTACCCTTAAGTCTTGGCGGCATTCTTATCAGATAAAACACCGGAAGCGAGCCTCCACTTCATCCATCCCGCTCCGATGCAATGCGTGACATCTTCGCCAATCTCCCTGTTACCTTGGATAATAGACTCGAGATACTTAAAACTCGCTCTCTTGGGGATAACTTGAGCATCAAGCTTTACCTCTACGTCTGCTTCATGGGTCCCATTACAGAATTTGCACTCCAAGTATTCTGTTTTGGTTCTACTCAATTTGAAATCTTTAGACTCCAAAGTCTGTCGCCAAACCTCCAACCTCGCGTTAACTCCACATCGCGTCTCGTCAATCAGCACTATATTATCGGCAAATAGCATGCACCAAGGCACCTCCCCTTGGATGTGTCGTGATAGTACATTCATTGCTAAGGCAAATAAAAATGAGCTAAGAGCCGATCCCTAGTGCAACCCCATCACCACTGGGAAATGCTCCGAGTCACCACCCACGGTCCTCACCCGAGTCTTAGAATCGTCATCATATCCTTAATCACCCTAATGTACGCTACCGGAATGCCGCTAGCCTCCAAATACCTCCACAAGACCTTCGGGACTTTATCGTACGCTTTCTCAAGGTCAATAAACACCATATGCAAGTCCTTCTTCCTCTCCCTGCACGGCTCCACTAATCTCCTTGCCAGATGAATCGCTCCCGTAGTCGAACGCCCCGGCATGAAGCCAAACTGATTCTCGGAAATAGACACGCATCCCTTCACCCTGGCCTCCACCACCCTCTCCCAAATCTTCATAGTGTGACTCAACAATTTGATACCCCTATAATTGTTATAATTTTATCAAAAATAGACCTACTATCACTCAATTTCATTTCTCATGAAGGTCTTGATTTAGCCACTCCTTTTGTTGTTTCTATAAAATTGATAAATCAGTTATGTCTATTTCACTGTCAGCATTGGTAGATCTATTGGAATACTTTTCTTTTAGATCATTTTATTGAGAACATGAAGAGAATAATAAGTTGATAAAATACTTTTTATGCATTGTTAACATCGGATTAAGCGTTTCATGGTTTATATAGAATTATTTTGTTGATAAACTTAATTTGAGTAGATGTGAGAGCCTAGTTAAGGGTATGGCCAAAAAAACAAATGAAACATAATAAGTTGGACGGATCAGTAAAGAATGTAAACTTTAGTTATCATGAAAAGAATATAGAGAGAGTAGGTTATTAGATTCTAAGTAATTAGAGTTTTTGTAATGACTCGGTCGGTAGTTTCGTGAGATTAGCCTGTTTTCCCTGTTTATGCTTTGTCATGTGTTACTTAGACTATTTATGATGTGTTGGGTTGGTTGGTTCAGGTTCGGAGCGGTCGTGGTGAGAAATGAGACGCTTAGTCTTTTAAATTGGCCTTGTGGTTGGAAAAGTCAACTGAAAGTTGACTATTAGGTAAACAACCTCGGAATGCAGATTTTAAGCTCAGATAGCTTTGTTAGGTGATTTGGGACTTATGAGTGTGTTCGAAATGTGGTTTAGAGGCCCGGAGTAGAATTAAGTTTGAATTAGCGAAATTTAGTTTTTGACAATTTCCAGTCGGCAGTGGAAAATTAGCTATCGGGGTCGGAATGAAATTTCGAAAGTTGAAACAGGTTCGTAGCGTCATTTTGGATGTGTGCGCAAATTTTCAGGTCATTCGGACGAGTTTTGGGTAGTTTCGGCATCTTGGTGATTTTTGGAAAAGTTTGAAATCCTTAGGCTTGAATCATGGGTTGATTTGATGTTTCAGTGTTATTTTGGGTGTTCCGAGGGTTCGACTAAGTCCGAGTGATCATTTATGACTTGTTGGTACTTTTGGTTGAGGTCCCGAGGGCCTCAGGATGAGTTCAGATGGTTATCGGCATGGTTTTTGACATTTTGGAACTGCTGGTGTGAAGCCTTCTGGTTTTTCCGCACGTGCGGATAGGGGACCGCAGGTGCGAGTCCGTAGAAGCGGAGGAGGTACCAGAGATGCAGAATTGGATAGGTTGGAGAAGGACCACAGATGCGGAAGATGGGCCACACCTGCGGAGTCACTGGTGCGGTAGGTGAGTCGCAGGTGCGAATTTTGGACCTTTAAGTGATTTGCGCAGGTGCATACTTGGGACTGCAGGTGCCATAAATAAGTCGCAGGTGCGGTCATCGCTGGGCATAACATATAAATAGAACCCTTAGCGAGTTTTGGTCATTTTCCCACCATTTCTATACGAGTTTGAAGCTTTTGGAAGGTTTTGAAGAGGAAATTCGAGGGTTCTTCGTGGAGGTAAGACTTTTGGACATAAAACTCGTTTATGTATGATTATTTGACTGAGGTGGGTGAAATTTATGGAAATTAGTGACTAAAGTTGGGGGATTAGGGCTTGAGGTTCTAGACTTTGAATTGAGAATTTGAGGTGCCATTTGTTGTCGTATTTTGGTGTATTTGGTATGTATGAACTCGGCAGAGTGTAAGGATTCCAATTTGGTAATTTTTATCGAATTTTGAGATGTGGGCCCAGGGGTCGGGTTTGACCAATTTCGGATTTGTGCTTAATACTGATAATTTTTGAATGGGTTTCGTTCCTTGGTATGTATTAATCATATAAATCTGATTTTGGCTAGATTTGGAGCAATCGGGGGCCGAGTCTAGAGGCAAAGGCATTGAGGGTTAGTATTTTAGCCGATTTTGTCACGACCCGATTTACCCTCCGAAAGGTATCGTGACGCCACCTAGTCTCTATGACTAGGTAAGCCTAAATTTGCAGAAATAATAAAATCAAATAAGATAAGACAGGAAGAGAACGTAGATAGACATAACATAGCCACTCGACATGTACAAATTTTAACTCCCAAAACTCGGAATATCACATCAGTCACAAGCTCTATCTCCAAGTGCTCTATACAACGTAAGGAAATACATGAAAAATCTATCTAAGTCTGGAGTGGAAGGTGACTCGAAGGACTCTGCGGACGTGGCAGAGTTACCTTTCGGTCTCCTCAAAGCTGCTGCTCGGACCCCTAGCCACGAAACGAAGTGCTGGTACCTGGATCTGCACATGGAAAACATGCGCAGGAAAGGGCATGAGTACACCACAAATTGGTACCCAGTAAGTGCCAAGCCTAACCCTAGTCGAGTAGTGACGATGCCAGGTTAAGGCTCTACTGGATTTTTATAGTAAAAACAGTTTAAAATTTAATAGAGAGAGGTAATAAGCTAAGGCAAAATAGTAGAAACAATGAGCTAAAAGAAAATAGCAACAGGGAGCCCTCGACTCAGCACAACGTATCTCACAGTAACAAATATGCAATGCAGTACAGGGGGAAAGCTCCCGGAATCTCGTCTGTAGTCCCAATTTAAATATGCAATGCAGTACTGGGGGAAAGCTCCCGGAATCTCGTCCGTAGTCCTAATTTAAATATGCAATGAAATATAGGGGGAAAGCTCTCGGAATCTCGTCTGTAGTCCCAATTTAAATATGCAATGCAGTACAAGGGGAAAGCTCCTGGAATCCCGTCCGTAGTCCTAATTTAAATATGCAATGCAGTACAGGGGAAAGCTCCCGGAATCTCATCCGTAGTCCCAATTTAAATATGCAATGCAATATGAATACCGGATACAATTTATTTAAATAGTTCAGGAAAAATCACATGCAAAAATACGGATAAAACTACCTAAACATGGTGCACATAGTAACAACTAGGGAAAATGCAAGTAAAACAGGTAGACATGCTCCTTCCTAATCTAAACTACATAGTTAATGCATGAAGCAGTGAAATAGGAATGAAATGATTTATGTCATGGAAGGAAAAATGGAGTTTTAGCAACAATGGTCCGTGTTACTCGTCACCTCACGTCTCGGCGCCCAAACAACAAAAACAGTATTAAAATAGCCTAAGGGGAAGTCCTCAACACAGAGTTAAGCAAGCCACTTACCTCGACTGCGCTACTCAACTCAAAACCACGCTCTTGCCACGATATCCGACTCCGGGTGGCCCAAATCTAATCAATTCGATTTCATAATGTAAATATCATTTTAAGGAATCAAAATAGCTAATTAGTTCAAAGCTATCACGTGAAATTAGAAAAATTGCCCAAAACGTCCCCCGAGCCCACGTCTCAGAATCGAGTAAAAATTATAAATTTCGAACACCCATTCACTCACGAGTCTAACCATATAAGAATTACTCAAATCGGATATCAAAATCCCGATCAAAACTCAAGAACTTGGCCTAGGAACTTTATCCAATTTTCTCCAATCTTTTCACCATAAATTCGAATTTAAACGGGTAGATTTAAGAGTATAATCATGTAAATTAGTCTAAATCGAGTAGGAATCACTTACCTAAATTGCTCAGGTGAAAATATTCCCAAAAATCGCATTTTCTTAGCTCTCAAGTTAAAAAATGTGAAATATGGCTTAAACCCTCGATTTGGGTTTTTAAGATTCTGCCCAGTTCTTTGTTCTATGCGATCGCGTACTTCTAGTCGTGATCGTGAAGGGTATTCCAACACGCACCTAAAATTCCTCTATGCGAAGGCAGTACTGCTCGCGATCGCGGACCATATCTACTCAAAGCTACGCGACCGCGGTTGGCTTCACGCGACCGCGTAGAACAATACTCAAATCTTCCGCTGCCTAAGGTATTCTATGCGATCACGACATGGGCTATGCGAACGCGGAGACTAGTCTGCCCAAACACTGCGATCGCGAAACAACTTGTGTGATCACATATAACAAATCCTATCTACCTCAGCTTACTCTACGCGATCGCGGATGAACTCACGCGATCGCAATGAACAAATGACTACTGCTATAAAAACCAGAAAAACCAGCAATAACACTTAAGGCTAAAATGCCCGTTTGAGCATCCGAAACACACCCGAGGCCCCCGGGACCTCAACCAAACTTACCAACCAGACCTAATACCTCATTCAAACTTAGTCGAGCCTTCAAAACATATCCCATAACATCAAAATCACCAATTATGCATGGATTCAAGCCTAAGAACTTATGAAATTTCCAAATTTCACAACCGATGCCGAAACACGCAAAAACTAGTCCGAATGACCTCAAATTTTACGCACAAATCATAAATGACACTACGGACTTACAGCCACTCTCGGAATTCCATTCCGAGCCCGATATCAAAATTTCATCTATCGGTCAAAATCGCCGAAATTCCAACTTTCGCCAATTCAAGCCTAAATCTACTACAGACCTTGAAAACATATTTTGAACACGCTCCTAACCTTGAAATCACCCAACGGAGCTAACGGAGTCGACGGAACTCCATTCCGGATTCGTCTTCACATAGTTCTAACTACGACCCGATTTCTAAAGCTTAAACTCACATATAAGGAATATGTGTCCAAAAACTCTCCGAATTTCACCACTCAACGTTCCGACAAGTCTCAAAAGCAGAAATAGACATGGGGAAAGCAGTTATTAGGGGATCAGGTTAATAACACTCAAAACGACCTACCGGGTCATCACATGTTTTGAGGTAAGTAACGTTTCCAAACTTGGTTCTGAGGGTTCGAAACCCCGAACTATATGCTATATGATTATAATTAAGATGACGCACATGCCAAGCAACGGGCATGCGGGCGTACACCGAGTGATTGTGTTCTGACTCATCCCATGGCACCGTCTAGTAGCTATTCCGGATTGATATCCGCACTTTTATTGATGTGGTTAATGTAAACATGCTAGAAATCATGCTAAGTCAAATGCTAGGGCTTCACGCCGAAAATGCTGAGACCCAAGTGGTCGTATATTGCTGTCTCCTTATGTATTTATTTGATTTTGTACACTCTGTCCTGTCATAGCATATCATTTCATGCCTCAGTCTCGGTAATTGTTGATTTTATATATTTATCATTGTTCCGGGCTAGTTCATGCATTTGTGAGCCCATGTGAGCGAGACTGGAGAGTAATGACTAAGTGAAGCCGAGAGACTGTTACTGAGACAATTATGAGATCGGACTGCACACCGCATCGATACTCTGATCATGCCTTCGTTGGCTTGATATAGCGCTTGGGCTAATAAGAGCCCCTCCGGAGTCTTTACACCCCTAGTGAGCGCATTGATATTGAGGGATGGATCTTCCCTGGGCATGGATCTTATCCTAAGTTGATGATATGTGAGGGATGGATCGTCCCTGGACATGGATCTTGTCCGAGTGTTGTGTTCCGAAGATGGATCTTCTCCGTGGGGCTGGATCGGCCTTTTTCCTCAGTACTGAGTGACTATGGTCACCGGTGTTTGTGTACTATCCGGGATGGATCTTCCCTGGGCCCGAGAGCCAGATACTGTACTGAGTGGATTTTGATGTGAGAATTATGATCACCAGGTGCATTTTCAAACTGTTGATACATTGTCCTGTAGAGTATTGAGATATACCTGGGTTACTTATCATATCGGTCATATTCTGTTTTCATTATATGTTAAAAGTGTGAACATGCCTAAATTCTGTGTAATGTTTTCATTACAATTATTGATGTTTAGTCCGTTACTACCTCTCAACCCGTAGTTTGGGTTCGTTACTTCTGAGTTGCTGTACTCACGTTACCCTTGCACCTTGTGTGCAGATCCAGGTTCATCGAGGCCGGGTAGTAGTGGTTGATTGGTTGACAGAGATCCCTGGAGTCTTCGAGATAGCAGCTGGCGATCGCAGCCTCGATTTCTCCTTCTTTATCCTCCTGTCGCATTTATATTATTTCAGACTATGTTGTCTATTTTGTATTTCGGCACTCTTACCTTGTAGTAGCTCATGATTCGGTGACACTAGATCTGGGTTTGGTTTTTTTTTATGATGTTTTGATGATGTTAAAAAAAATACTCATGATTGTTGATACTTTTGCTACTGAATTTACAGTTCTTCTGAAAAACAAATCTTATTTCAACAAAATGTGTGGCCTGCCTGATTCCACGACAAGCGCCATCACGGCAGGTGTTTTGGGATCGTGACAAGTTGTTGTGTTGTTATGGAAGTAAAATTTGTCCGACTACTCTATTATCTCAACATGTATGTTCAAGTTATATGAGAAAGTTTGAATCATGAGATGCTACTCCATTATCTTAAAATAGTGATTTATGGAGTACTTGATAGGTGAAGAATTTCAAGATTAAGAATATATGTTGTTCGATGATCCTCAAAAGATGTGTGGGAGCTACTTAGAACTATTTGGTATCTTAACAATTTAAGCGGTATATGCGAGTCAAGTTGTATGTGACTAGTTGCAGAGAGTACTACTGATGAATAAGTGTTGAGGTTTCATCTCCACCTGTGTAATGTTTACCTATATTTTTTATGTTTTAGAAAATTCACTTTAAGTATTTGTTTTAAATTTGTTTGAATTTGAGCTTTTTAGGTGAGTGGCTAAATCTTTGTTATGTTAATAGTAAAATTATTTAATCAATCTTTTGTCAATCTTTATAGTTTTTTGTCAATAGTAAAATTATTTAACCAATCTTTGTTATGTTAATAGTAAAATTATTTAACCAATCTTTTGTCAATCTTTATAGTTTTTTGTTAAGTGAATTTGCTTTATACTTTTTACAGGGTAGGAAGACTCGAGTTTACAAGTCAAGATGAGGGGTTCGAAGGCCTCATATGAGCTGACAAGTTGATAATCATTTTTTTAGGATTGTTAAAAAAATGTTTATATTGTTTGGCAGGTAATTCAACTATTTTATTAAGACATTGTGTAAATAGTACAAGGATTTGTATAATATTGTCATACAATGTGCACCTAATGTCAATGTGAATCCATTTTGTTTTATAGTGTATTACAAAGTATATACGAAAGAAGATATTATTGATAGTCCACATATAGTTCCTTTTCTATATTATAAATTATATAATATATAGGACAAGAAAATATTATATATTTATATTAAAAGTATTTTTGTCCATAATAATTATTATGACCAGCCATGCTGATTTTTAACGAACAAATTTTGGCCCTTAATGTTCTAGGATAATTAGAAGTTGGTCGGTGATATTGTTTAGGGACTAGAAACATGGTCCTTAAAAGTGTTTCAGGGACCAACATTTTAGCGGCGAAGTCTATAGCAACGAGTGGCGACCAGATTTACCTGGTCGCTATTTGCCATTTTGGACCAGAATTGGACTTTTAAGAACCATTTTTCCGGTTGGTAATAAGCATTTTCTTGTAGTGGAAATTCAAATCCTTTAGACTTAATTCACACAGATATTTGCGACATGAAGTCAATACCATCTCACGGTGGGAAAAATATTTCTTAAATTTTATTGACGACAATACTAGATATTACGATATTTACTTGCTTTAATAGTAAAGATGAAGCAATTGAGACATTTAAGAAATACAAAATTGAAGTTGAAACGCAACTAAATTAAAAAGATCAAAATGATAAGAAGTGATAGGGGTGTCGAATATGAATCTCCTTTTGAAGAAATATGTTTGAACATGGCATTATTCACCAAACAACTGCCCCTTACTCACCGCAATCTAATGGAATTATGGAAAGAAAGAATAGAAAGTTAAAGGAGATGATGAATGCCTTGTTGATAAGTTTAGGTTTATCCAAAACTTGTGGGGGAAGATATTCTTATAGCTAACCAGATACTCAATCGAGTTCCCCATAGCAAAACGCAATCCATTCCATATGAAAAATAGAAAGGTAGGAAATCCAAGTTAAAATATTTTAAAGTGAGGTTGTTTGGCTAAAGTGCAAGTTCCTAAACCCAAAAGGGTAAAATTTGGAACAAAAACTGTTGATTACGTTTTCATAGGATATACAAGAAATAGTAAGGCATATCGTTTTCTGGTTCATAAATCAGAAAATCCCAACATTCATATTAATATAGTAATCGAATTCGATAATGCCGAGTTCCTTAAGAATCTTTATTCGTATAAAAATAAATATGAGTCTTCTAGTAAAAAATCTAAGCGACCTCGAGAAGAAGCAAAGGAAAGTACATTTAATGAGGAAAATCTAAGACATAGTAAAAGACAAAGGACAAGTACTTCCTTTGGACCAGATTTTCTAATATTTTTGTTGAAAAATGAGCCTCAAACGTTTAAAGAAGCAATGTCTTTCTCAGAAGCACAATATTAGAAAGAGGCAGTTAATAGTGAGATAAAATCGATATTACGTAACCATACTTTGGAATTGGTTGATCTTCCTCCAGGAAATAAACCTTTGGGCTCTAAGTGTTTTTCAAAAGGAAATGAAAGATGATGGTACTATTGACAAATATAAGGCAAGATTAGTTGTTAAAGGATTTAGACAACTCCAAGGTCTTAACTACTTTGATACATACTCACTGGTAACGAGGATTACATCTATTCAGATGTTAATAACGTTGGCCGTTGTATATAGCCTTGAAATCTATCAGATGGACGTGAAGACAACTTTCAAAAATGGATATTTGGAGGAAAAAATTTATATGAAACAACCTAAAGGATTCATAGTTCACGGAAAAGAAAAAGAAGGTGTGTCGACTTGTTAAATCTCTTTACGGACTAAAACAAGCACTAAAATAATGGCATGCGAAATTTGACCAAACAATGTTGGCAAATGAGTTTAAGATTAATGAGTGTGATAAATATGTTTAAATTAAGAACGCTTCAATCACATAGACATTGAATGTTTATATGTTTATGATATGTTAATAATAAGTGAAGACATTGCAAATATAAATGCTACTATGCGTATGCTTGCTAGCAAGTTTGATATGAAAAATTTAGGAGTTGTTAATTTAATTCTAGGACTTAAAATCCATAGGATTTCTCAAGGTATGGCATTGTCTCAATCTCATTATGTTAAATGGTACTTGAAAAATTCAAGTATTTAGATTTCAAAGTTGCAAAGACTCCGATAGATGTATTTTTTTATCTTACAAAGAATCTAGGTTGGAGAAAATCTCAACTGGATTATGCTCGAGTGTTGGGAAGTTTAATGTACATCATGAATTGTACACGACCTAATATAGCTTGTGCAGTAAGTAAACTGAGTCGTTACACAAGTAATCCCGACCAAAATCATTGGATGGCAATGAAATTTGTTTTGGTGTATCTAAGACATACCCAAGATTATGGTTTGCACTACAGTAAGTATCCTGCGGTAATTGAAGGATATAATGATGCAAATTGGATCACTGGATCAACATAAATAAAGTCCACAAGTGGATATGTTTTTACTATTAGTGGGGGAGCAGTTTTTTTGAAATCATCCAAACAGACATGCATCGCTCGCTCTACAATGGAGTCTGAGTTTATAGCTTTAAATAAGGTTGGAGAAGAAGTTGAATGGATCCAAAAATTCTTGGAAGATATTCCATTTTGGACCAACCAATGGCTCTTATATGCATACATTACGATAGTCAAACGTCAATAGAAAGGGCTAGAAGCGTTATGTATAACAGAAAATCTCGGCACATACAACAAAGACATAATACCGTTTGGCAACTACTCTCTAGTAGAATTATCAAAATTGACTACGTAAAGTTAAAAGATAATGAGTCGGATCCACTTACAAAAGGCTTAAATAGAGAGGCAGTTGATAAATCATCGAAGAGAATTGGACTATGGCGAACGACAAGTCATTGTGGTGGTAACTCTATCTAGAAGACAAGTGATCCCAAGATCTAGGTTCAAGGAGATCGAACAAAGTCACTAATGGCAGTTCAACATTGTCAAATAAAACTTTGATCCATTCTCGTGATGAAGACAATATTCAGTACCAAGGATAAGGTTTTAAGGCTTTTTAATGGTTTTTAAGTTTGATACGATGTATATCTAATAGTGTATCTATGGGATAACACGTTTAGGAATCACCTATGTAAGTATGAAGTGTAAGTCGCTTCAAGGAGAGTACTGTAAGGCCAGTTCTCTACGCACTTATGAACCAGGCGGTGTTCATGGCTGAAACGAACACAATAATGAGAATCAATGACGGTTAATTCTTTCTTATAAATTACACAGTTTTTCATGCATACATATTTTTAGATAATCATTCCTCATTCATGTTGGGGATTGTTGGAATTTTTATTAATTAAAGAGGTGTGAATGAGAAATGGACGGAAAGATTTGGAAGGAAACAAAAATTTGAAGTGTTCTTTTTACTAAGACACTTTATACCTCATCGGAAAATACAAAGAAAATCTTTCTGCCTATATAGAGAAGAACATTTTCTAGATCTTAAAGAGTTGAGAAGAAGTGGCGCCTCGCGCTGTCGTCGTCACTCACTCGGCTCGGCTTCGGATTTGGTCAATTGATATGATTGATTGATAATTTTTTGGACAAAATTTATTTTCCATTTTTCGTTATTTATTTTCTTTTTCCTGATATTTTTTTGCACGGATTTTATTTCACTGTTAATTTCCTAACGGTCTAACGGTCGTTTTGAATTTAAAATTCGCGACCGAACATAAATATTTTATGTCGAAATGGTATCTCATGTGAACAGGTACAGTCGCACCTATTCAACCAATGTCGTTTGACTACAAATTAAGAGTTTTTGCCTAAATGGCTGACCACCGAAAATCAGCATACCCTCCCCTCTCTCAAATGTATTTCTGCATTATTTTCAAAAGCAAAACGTAAGTATCAGTGTGGTTTACTGTCGTTTGTTGAGTTTGACGAAGTTTTGTAATTTTCATTGTCGGCATTACAAAATAGTTGTCCGCTCTATATTGGGAGGAATTAATCCAATAACCTTGGGCAACAATAAGGGGGTTAAATTTCTTAAGAAAGTACAATTTTCTATTGGGCTCGGAACTTTTATTCATTTGATTTAATTTCTGTTTTATTTTTGGTTTCGTTTTGTTTTGCATAAATTATTTTTCAAACTAAGTTATAGCACAATTTTCATTAAAAATAGATTTTATAGTTAATTTTTCATTATATTTAATATTTAAGGTAAAAATTAGAAGATTTTTATAAAAAATAAAAAGAAAACTATTTAGCCATGTGATTGATTAGCTATGCTGTTAATTAAAAAAAAATCAAACGAAATTGATTATAACATAATTGTTAACACTTTTTGGTTAAGAAGACTTTTTATTTAAAACGACAAGCGTACTAAGAGTTAATTACAACTAGAGACTAGCCTATGCAACATAGTGCCTATTCCGTCTCTTTCGGGGGNAAAACGTCTAAACTACAATTACTCTTGGCTAATTGGTCCGTCACTCCATTAGCTTCTCTGAGTAGTGCTTTAAAGTTGGGCTATCCGTGTTCGTTACAAGGAACTTGCAATCATCAATTAAGTTTTGAAATAGTCCATCTTTGTTAGCAAGCATATTGATTAAATTTTTGCAATCAGTTTCTATTAGTAAGGGGAGCAAGTTTCTATCCAAAGCAATTCTGGTTCCGTGAAAGAGAGTTATGGTCCATATGTACCACAGCAGGAAGGAGACTGACCATCTGATGTTGCTGTTCTAGAGTGTTTTGGTAATAGGTGGTCCTTTTAGCCAGTAGAACATTGTATCGTTATTTTCAGCCCGCTGGGGATAGTTATGATTCTTCAGTTGGTTCCGTAACTGGATAGGAAGAGTGAATCGAAAAATATGCCATGTCTTCCCTTTCCATACCGTAGATACTACATGTATCATCAGGGCAAACGTTTTTTTTTTGATATAGCAGACTTTTCGTGAGTAATCTATTAAGAGCCACAGTCCCTATGAAGAATTTTAATTTATTAAGGGTATTAGTTTTTCATATAAATTTGTTCGTAATCTTTTTAATGAGGAGTGTGGTTTGTCAATTCAGCAAGAATGTTGTAGGTAGCTTCTGTGGAGAAGTAGCCGTGGTGTTTTGAACTCTAGTAGAAGGTGTCATTACCCACGTGTACTTGAGGTATATAAGTACTATGTATTTTATGGGTAATATTACACTACTAAAAACACAGCATTTTTCCACGAAAATTTCCCACAGAAAAATTGTCAGTGGCAATTCCCACCGAAATTCAATAGGAAAAGTGAAATTTCTTTTCCACGAATAAATAATAATGTTTCCCATTGATTATCCGTGGAAACGTTTTTGCGCAAAAATGCGCGTAATTTAGTTCCCTCTAATTCGGTGGGAGAAGTCATTAATTTATTTTTTTATCTAAAACTAAAAAAATTTCCCAGGGAAAACACTGGGAAAATAAAAAAAACATTATCAAATATTCCCACAGATTCCATGTGAACGAAAGAAATTTGAATTTTGAATTTTTGTGCTTTATGAAAAAGTTTTCTCACAAAGATTTCCCACGGAAGTAGTAGAAAAGTTTTATTATTATTCACATAACATTTTATATTCGATTTGTGGTGCTTTTGTTCTAACCTTCACAAAATTATTCTTGTTGTGGGGTTTATTTGTGAAAGTTTTTGATAACCTCCACAAATACATTATTTTTAGCTATTTTAAAAATAGTTGATATTCGATACAATTGTGGTGATTACTAACTCATGTAAATTTTACTCATTTCTTAAAATATTTTTTGTTAAAAAATTTAAAATTACTCAGTTTAATTAAATCTCTATAAATCTATGCAGACTACTTCAATTTCTAACCATAGTAGTTCGTTGTCCTTTTTACCGTCACATTCTTTCACGGTAAAAAGAAGATCCAAATTAGAGGTCTTTCATTTATTTTATATCTTACTTGCTAATTTTTCTTGTAGTGCCGCGCATTCTTAGTTCGTATTTTTATCTTTAGCAAAGAATTTAAAGGCGTATACTGCTCTTTGGTCCGATAGAACTTATTTGAAATTACATTATTATCTTTTGTCTATATAGACTCGAAGCCAAGTATAAATAATTGTTGCAAAATAGTACGCTTTAGATTGACAGTAAACAATACCTTATGTGAGGTAATGATCATACGCCAGGCGTGTGATATTTACCCGAAAGATATTTAAGTTTTATAATTATATACACATGATTTCTATTTTGTCATTTTATTTGAGATAATTTAAATTTTGAAATGATGTAAATAATACTAACAAAATTAAGCACTTGGATTTTCGTTATTTTCATCATACAAATTAAAGTATTGTTGCACTTATCTAATATAAAGATTTTAGCAATTTTATTGAAGCGAAAAATATTTTTGTTATTAAAAAAAAAGAAATCAACTTTGTTTGGTTTTGTCGCTTAAAATTTCATTCTTTTTGGCTCCAAAAGCAGACGCAGTAATTTCTTCCTCCTGTTTCAAAATTTTCCCAGATCTTTTCCTCTTTTAATTCCGCTATGCCTCAAGGTTTTATCTTTTTCACAATTCGGCTGAACTGCGTTCTTCCCTCTTTCTTCATCTGCTTTAATTTTGATCTAGTTTAATTACGCTTTAATTTTGATCTAGTTTGCTACAACTGTCTCTCTCTCCTAATACACCTTAACCCAGCTACTTAGGACTCCTCTCCACGCATTCAATGCCTTAACGACGGGGATATACCGAAAATATTGCGCGCCGATCAACTGATAGCTCTTCGAAATGCAAAGCGGCGGAGGTAAATAGGGTGAGGTTTGATTTCTCCTAGGTCAACGAACGATTTTATTTTTTTCTTTCTCAATAAAATATGTGTAATAAGATTGTGTTTGTTTTCAATTGGAGTAAATTCTTCAAAACAGAGCAGTGAAGAGATTAGGCAAAAACATCTTCTGGACCAGATTTTTCCGGAGCTTCAGACCCTAACTGTATGTTTTAATTTTACCAGAAAATCTAGTCGTCTGATAGTGCAATCCCTTTTTCTATTCTTCTGATCTGTATTTTTCTACCAGATTTTGCGGCATTTAACATATTTGAGAGTACAACTAGACAATCGGAGGTATCTATCTTTGTAATCTGGAATTGTTCATTATGATTTTTTGTTTATTATTTTGGCTTGAGAATACCTAGGGTTATCTATTTTTTTTACTTCTTTCAGACAACTTCATTTTTGAATTTTTGAGATTCTTCAAGGTATGTGTCTTATTTTCTTTCAAAAAATTCTTGTCATTTTATTTTTCTGGAAATGAGATTTTTACTTTTGATGATACTGTTTGAATCTGAAAATAGGTATAATCTAGTTAGTTGTTCACTTTGAGAAATGTTGAATTTAACAGTGTACATTGGCCTTTTACTTCTCCAGCGTTATAAAAAGTAGCTTGACTGTATGTTGAATGTGTTTGAATGTATGTTGAATGCGAGATATTTTCCTTTTCTCTAGTTGCTCATTGCCATGAAACACTTGCTAGAGGTGCTATTTTTCATTTGACTTACTCTCCCCATTCATTGGTGTGCTCGTGTTCAAGGATAACAACATTATTTCATCCAACTTGGATAGCCTAAATTTGTATCTCGTGTCTGTTGCTTCCAATAGCCTTCTCAATTCGTAAGAGTTAAAGTATTGGGATTTAGAAACTTAACCTCTGTTCGTAGTAATGGTTCCTCTAGATGTGAGTGTATAAAGTAAATGTAAAAGCATTCTATTGGTGCATCAGTTTTCAAATACATGATCCAGTGAAATGATTGCACAACTTTTATCTATTTCTTAGATTAATGGTAAGTGCAAGTCCAATAATCAAACTGTAACATCTGTTGCAAATTTATGTACATCTGCTTTTACATTATGTAATGATATCTTTGTGGTTTAAATGTTGAATGAAGTGTTTTAAAGGTTGTTCTCCATCCTTCATTAGTTCTTTCATACTATCCTTTGTTTTTAAGGTCCAGACATGTAATGAAAGCTAGCAGTGTGATACACATGAATCAGTAACTTAATTTTGCTAATATGATTGATCTGCTAAGTTTTAGAAATCTTTGTTTCACTAATCATTAAGGAAGAAAATAAAATAAAACGAAGAAGTGGTATAAGGAGTAAATGACCAGTATATAGTAGTGGAACAAGAAAATTGTAAAGAAACAAAAAATTAACATTACGGTAGTTATAGTAGCCAGATATAATGGGGATACTCGTGCAAATTATGGTGGTTTCTTCGCCAGAAACAAAGTTTGTAATTGATAATTTGTGCAATTTGTGCAACGAATCTCTGTTAATTGTCCTTGGAAATTTGGTGGAAAGGCTTATTTTGGTTGGAGAATACTGATTCTGTCAATGCATCATGGTTATTCTCTTTCCAATGTAGTAATAGATAAACTATTTCTACTTGTAGATCTTGTGTGGTTTCAGAGAACAATTTTTACACTTGCTATAAAGAATTTGGTTTCAAGGATAAGATGTCCTCAAATGGGTTGTTTGTAGTTACTACAGTATATATATGCTGAGGGCACCACTTTTTTTCTTGCTCGAGTCTCTAAGCCGAGGGTCTTCCGGAAACAGCCTTTCTATCGCTCCAGGATAGGGGTAAGATATGCATACACTCTACCTTCCCCAGACCCCACTAGTGAGATTTTATTGAGTTGTTATTGTTGTTGTTTTTGTACTTTTAATTTTTTCCAGAATGTTAAGCTTTTTATCTTTCCGTGTGTTTCACTTTAAAGTTTGAGAAATAAAGATACTTGCATAGTTTTTTTTTAATAAAGTTTACTTTTATAATAATTGTATTTTTTTGGCAGGATACTTTCAAGCGTCTTGGAGGAGTTCATTCAAATCAATTGATTGATGATAACTATGGAATACTTGTCACTAATGATGTTAAAAGTCTCAAGTTTCAGATAAACTCTCTCTTAGCATATGATGCATTTCATGTGCCTCGTTCTCCAGCATCTGATGATAACTAAGGACTAATTTATTTTATTAGTTTGTCTTGGATGGTACCTTAATGTTGAATATTGAATGTAGGTTTTTTTGAGTTTTTGTTCTACTTTCTGTTTAATTGGATATTGTTTATGAAATGGATTGAATTAGGTGTGGTACATGAATTGAATTGCATGTTAAATTTGGTATTTGAATGTTTAATTGTATTTAGTCTTGTATTGTTGGTTATACTTTTTATTTGGTAGGTGGTGTAGTTCTAAAAATAAATTTGGCCATGAAAATATTTTTCATATTTCCCACAGATTTTGTGGGAATTTTATGCATATTTTTTCCAGAATTTTAATATTTCCCACTGATTTTCGTGAGAATGTTCATATGTTTATTTCCAGATTATGAATATTTTCCACTGCTTCCATGTGTAAAATAAAAAAATATCTAAATTATTTATAATATATCCCACAGATTCGGTGGGAAATTTAAGAAAATTAAATTATTATATTATCTTACTTTTCCCACCACGTTCGTGGGAAAATACACTATGTTACCCCACCAAGTTCTTTTGAAACCCTCAATGGGAAACTCCCTGGGAATTACCCACGAATGTCCTGGAAAACTATTTTCCCACCAGCCATATTCCCACTGAGGGTCTCCCCTGGGAATGCTGTGGGAATACTGAAATTTAACACGAATTTTCCGCCGATTCTTCTGTGGGAAAAGTCTATATTTCTAGTAGTGTTACTAGGGATATGGATAGATAGTCTATTAAGATCGAAGCTTCAATTTGTAATAATGGGTTGTAGTTTTTGTTCTAACTCATGTTGCATATGTGGCCCCTCTATATGTTGTCTAAGTGGGCCTGCTTGGTTAATCCACAGATCTTGCCAAAGATTAATTTATTTCCCAAAACCAACCACCCATTTTGTACCGTCCATACATATTTTGGAACCCTTAATGATATTTTTACAAATATGAGAGCTTGAGTTGTAGTTACAACCTACTTTATTGGGACACATGGTATTTTCATTACTTTGAAGAGACAACTTGTGCCCAAATATTATCCCTTTTTTTTTTGTAATGCCAGGCTAGGGCATGCATGAAAGGAGGAGTTCTTTCAGTTAGTCTTATTTAGTCTCAGCCCCCCATATTTCATTGGTCTAGTTTCCCTATCTCACCCTACTAGATGACATTTGTTCTTTGTTTTAGTGCTACCCCATAGGAATTTCTTTTGGATGGAGTCAATAGAATTTTGGGTGATGATGGGAAAGTTGTATAGCTGCATGACATGGTTGAGGATAGCCTTTAGAGTTGATTTAATGAGCACGGTTCTGGCGGCTATACTAAAGAGAGGTGTTTCTCAACCTTTTAGCCTATTCTTGATAATATCTAATAAATTTTGTAAGTCCGTTTTTGTAGGTTTTTTTAGTTATCATGGGGAATCCTAGTTATTTACCTAGGTTGTTGGTGTGCTCCAAAGCAAGACAATTGGCGAGCATGTTTTTCTTGGCTTTCAAAATATTATTAGAGAAAGTAATGCTGGATTTATTAAAGTTGATGGATCGGACAGAAACATCGCAAAACTTGTTGAGGGTGTCAATGAGTGCATTGCAACTCTTTTGGTTGGCTTTCATAAGTAAGATAATGTCATCAACGAAGAAGAGATGAGAAAAGGGGGACCTTTGATTGATATTTTAATTGGGTCCCATCTACAACAATCTACTTCATGATGGATGAGTCTAGATAGCATCTCTAGGCATGTAATAAAATATAGGGAGATAAGTGGACTCTTTGTTTTATCCTCCGAGTTGGGGAAAGTTACTTAGTTCTAGAACCGTTAATGAGGATGGAAGTACTTGTGGTTGAAATATAGGACATAATTAAGTCAATTAAATCTTCAGAGAATTTTAGAGAAATCAGGAAGAATCTAACAAAGGACCAATCAATTTTGTTGAAGGCTTTTTCAAGGTTGATTTTAACCAACTTTTTTGCTTTTTTGTCTTTTATGACTTTATAGTGAGCGAGGACCTCGTGTACGATTATTACATTATTCGAAGCCCTTCTACTTTTTATAAAACTAGTTTGCGATGGATGGATATTTTGGGCAAGAGAGGATTAATTCTGTTAACTATAATTTTGGTAAAATTTTTGTAGGTTGTATTGCTCAGACTAATTGATCAAAATTGTCTGATAAGTTTCACATTCTGGCACTTAGGGATGAGGCTAATATAGGTTTTGTTTAATTCTTCTGGAATTTTTTTGTTGATGAAGGTTTCCTTGCAAAAATACACTAGTTGTTTGCTGGTTCTTTCCAGAATTTTTAATAGAAAAAAGGACGTAGACCATCCGGCCCTGGGTATTTAAAAGGTTTAAAGGAATCGAGAGTTCCTTTGGTTTCTTTTATTGAAGGGGTTCTAGTAAGAGAGGGTCTATCTATTTCCTCTATAGTGGCATTATATGATATATGGATATTCTTCCAATAAGACATATTGTATTTCAAGGAGTAATGATTCTTATAGTAGTTAGTAATTATGGAGTTGATATCTTTTTGATTGTGATACCAGTTCCCACCCTCATCCTTTAGGCTAAATATTCTGTTCTTTCTCCTTCTTTGCATAATGGATATGTGAAATTTGTTTGTATCGGTGTCTTCTTCTTGGATCCATTGATTCTTGATTTTAGTTTCGAAAAATCTTCTTCGAGCTTAAGTATGTTCTTAAGCTCTTCTAAAAAATTCTGCTTCTAGGTTGATCAGGAATTGGCTACTGGTGTGCTTGGAGAGATCTTTGTATTCCTTCTAGTCTAACCATTATTTTATTCTTTTTTATAGAAAGTGTTCAAAGGTATTCTTGTTCCAAACAAGAATATTCTTGGTGAAGTTGTCTATAACCTCCAGGATATTAATTTGGTTTGACCAGGATTCTTGGACTAGGTTTCTAAAAGTAGAGTGCATTGTCCACATAGATTCATTTCCTACAATTTTATTATCTTTAGCGGTTCTCTTGTAGAGTTCTAGCTTAATAGGACAATGGTCGGAGTAAATTCTTGTTAAATGGTTTACACTTGCATCTTGAAAAATATTAATCCATTCTAAATTAGCCATGCATCTATCTAGTCTTTTCATAACGAGTGTTTTAGACTTTTTCTATTTGTCCATGTATATTTTGGCCCCTTAAACCCTAGGTCTAGAAATCTACAATGGTCTATACAGTCTAAAAACTCTGTTAACCTATTATTACTGATGGGTAGTGTCACGACCCAAAATCTATTAAGGTCATGATGGCGCCGGACACCATCATCACGCAAGTCAATCATTGTTTAGTTGAAATAAATTCCTGTTTTAACATTTTTTTGAAATCATTACCTCTAACTTATTACGAAATAACTAAACAAAATCCGTTAAGTAGATACGATGGTTTAAATATTCCATTTTTAGCAAATATAACCCAAACACATCCCAGAACCCGGTGACACAAGTACATGAGCAATTTCTAAGAATTTATACAATCATTACAAAGCTTGTCCGAGATACAAAGTGGACAATGGAATTTACAACAAAATGAATACAATACGAGGGAGACTCTGTCAGCTACGGATCGTCTCCGGATAATGCAGCTCGCCTAAGTCTCCAGACCAGTCACATCGCTATGAAGGTACCTGTGCAATAAAAATACACAGCAAGTGTAGCACGAGTACGAAAATAACGTGTACTCAGTAAGTCGCCCGACCTCAGAGAGGTAGTGACGAGATGTCGAATTAGACACTTGCTAGAGGTCAATTTAGTATATTCAAGTGAGACACTAAGCATGAATGTCATGAACAATTTATTAAAATCAGGAATAAATAATATCAACTCCTTCCACATTTAACACTTTAAATCTTCGTCATTTCAGTTGACAATTTAAATCATGATCAGGATAAGAAACATCAAACTTATTTCACATTTTACACATCAATTCTCCTTCTACATAACTGGCCATTAAAACTTCCTTAGGCCGATAAACATGTATAAATCACAGCAAATACGCAGTAAATATTATGTGCAAGCAATGTCGAGGGTCGACGGCCCGAACCAACATAAACATAAATTGTGCAATGCCGAGGGTCGAACGGCTCGAACCATAGATGCATCTATTTTCCCCGCTCGCGAATCAATCATGCGACACGGTCAGCATAATAATAATAAGGCTAACCTGCTCGCGAATCATACTTGCGACTCAGGTGCTCATATGTACACGTATTCACATAATAAATTCGCATTTTTATCAAGAAAATAGCTTCTCAGGAAATTATAAAATCCTCTTAAAGGAACACGAAAAATAGCATTTAAATCTTTATTTTGAAACTCATTTGCGAAGTTTAATAATATTCAATAAGATAACCTTATCAGGTAAATAATTATCCACGAGGGAAATCAATTCTCTTTCTAGATGATTAAGAAAATGAACTCTAGTCTTCTTAGATATTCAATTACTATTTCAATTATATTAGCAGTCTAATATTACTGGCAAGATCACAGGTACAACAGGTAAGACATGCTAGTGGGTCTTAGACTAACCGGACATGGCATAATAGTAGCTACGCACGGACTCCCGTCACCTCGTGCGTATGTAGCCCCCGCAGATAGTAGCATATACTTAATTAGTTCACTTAGGGATACAATTCCCCCTCACAAAGTTAGAAAGGAGACTTACCTCGCTCCGAAATTCCATAACCGGCTTCCAGGCCCTTCCGATGACTCCAATGGACGCACAACGCCCCAAAACTATCCAAATAACGGCAAACCAATGAAAATATACTCTAATATTTGCAACAATTCAAAATTATATAATTTCCCAACCCCGCTCAGTGAATTGACCAAAATGCTCTCGGGCCCCGTGCCTGGAATCCGAAATTTCTCGAAGATATATTCTACCCATAGCTTTACTAGTTCAAATATATAATTTACTCTAAATTCCATGCTCAAATTCGTGGTAGAAATCCAAAATACCATTTCTAGGTTTTCTTAAAAAATTTCTCAATTTTTCCACAATTTTCATGTTTTAATCCATGCATATACCTTGTATTTAACTTGAGATGAGTGGAATAACTTACCTTGTGATCCTTGACGAGAACCCACTCTTGAAGCTTCTCAAAATCGCCCATGACATATGAAATTAGGATAAAATGAGACAAGATCCTTGTTTTAAAACATTCTGCGCAAGCCGATTTTTCGCACCTGCGATCCAGTCCTCGCACCTGCGCTTCCGCAGGTGCGCCAAATAGCCCGCACCTGCGGCTTCCTTCTCCTTCAGCCAGATCCGCCCCTGCGACCCATTGTCCGCATCTGCGCCTTCGCAGGTGCGGAAATTCCATCGCACCTGTGATCCCAGCCAAGCCAGCCCACTCTCTCACCTACGGCGCCAAAGCCGCACCTGCGGCCAAATCCTCGCAGGTGCGGTCACACCTGACACCAGCAGCTCCAGCTCCTCTTCCAACTTTAAATTTGATCCGTTAACCACCCAGAATCCACCCGAGGCCCCCGGGACCCCGTTCAATCACACGACTCAGTCCCATAACATCCCACGGACTTTCTCGAGGCCTCAAATCACATCAAACAATGCCGAAATCACGAATTGCACTCAAACCCAAACTTTATGAACTTTGAAATTTCCAACTTCTATATCTAATGTCGAAACCTATCGAATCACGTCCGATTGACCCCAAATTTTTCACGCAAGTCATATTTGACATTACGGACCTGCTTCAACTTCCGGAATCGTATTTCGGCCCTGATATCAAAATTTCCACTTCCGGTCGGATTTCTCAAAAACCTTTAAATTCCTATCTTTAGCCAAACGACTTTAAAATAACCTACGAACGTCCGAATTCACTTATGATCGTGCTCCCAACTCCAGAATCACCATACGGAGCTATTCCCAGGCTCGGAATCCCAAACATACATCAATATCACTGAAATACGCTTCAAGCCAAACTTAGGAAATTTTTCAAAATGTTGACTTCCACAATATACGCCGAAACACTCCCGGGTTATCCAAAGCCCATATCCGGACATACGCCTAAGTCCGAAATCATCATACAAACCTACAGGAACTTTCAAATCCTGATTCGAAGGTCGTTTACTCATAATTCTAATCTTGGTCAATTTCTCCAACTTAAGGCTTATGAAATGAGAATTTTCTTTCCAATTTGACTCTAAACTTTTCGAAACTCGATTCCGAACACGCCTACAAGTCATAATACCTGAAACGGAGCTGCTGATGACCTCAAACTACTGAACGACGCGCTAGAGCTCAAAACGACCGGTCGGGTCGTTACATTCTCCCCCACTTAAACAGACGTTCGTCCTCGAACGTGCTAAGAACTGCTCTGGAGTTATCTGAAATCACTGTTTAACATCTCGAGCACCTATCCGCGCTAACAAAACCCAGTTGAGTACATTAGCTTGATCAAATATGAAGATTTCTTCTTTTATCCATATAATAAGCTCAGAATCCAGTTGCAACACCTGAAATTTCTCTGCCGACCTAGTTCCAATATATAAACACCGTATCAATTACCACACGAGGTACCAAAACATGACTGCATACTTTTGCTGAATTTAGCGCCATACATCGCATATTTCATCATCCAATCACGATGACGTTTCCTGAACCTTAATAACCAAAATTCCACGAATCTGATGCTCCCAATTCACCTTACGATATATATATGTATATATATATATATATATATATATATATATATATATATATATATATATATATATATATATATATATATATATATATATATATATATATATACTTCCCGCTTTAATGTTGACGATACCACCACAACGGAGGAGATATGTAGAAGTTCATAACGAACTGAAGAGTTAACAAATCATTGAATATCTCCTCTTGACTAGAATCATTACCTTATTACAACCCAATAAGGGTAACAGTCCTTTAATGTATTTCACAAAATCTTATCGTGCTGATCCCTGATCCAATAATCTCGTCTCACCCAGTATAAACTGTTCAGACAACAAATCATCCCAGACATGACCAATAGTCTCACATGATACCACATTGCGCCAATAGGCCATAACTCGAACATGATAAATAAGAAATGACTCAGGAAGGGACTACTCGACTCACGCAACTAATATGGACTTCCCTAAGAAAATAGGAAGTAAAACACAAGAAAAATAAATATAGGAACCTCACTCATCATCACACTGTTGCGGCGTGCAACCCGATCCAAATTACATACCCGTGGCGACGCGCCACCCGATCCACACATAAAATTCACATAAGAAGATACACGGAGCTGAATCGCTCACAATTACAAATTACCGAATATCGGTCACAAGCACGCTAAGTGCATAATACCATCCTGGGGAGACTGATAAAGCCATATGCTCACAAAACTCAAGCACAACTAAGGTTCGATACATATGTATACTCTGGATCTCAAGAGTTGTCCTGTTCACATAACATCATCACTAAGCGGAGATCTCAACACATAAGAAATTATCAAGCCGTTTCACAACTCACACGGCACAATCATATTATCACATGAATTTGACGAAGACGGAATAACATCCGCTGTTCTAATACCTCTCCATGAAAAGCGCTCTACTGAAATGAACATGCATGGCTCATACGGTGCCCGTAATCATATTTAAATCCATCCACAAACATCAAGTCTACCTTGCTCGCGCCAAACTAAGCTAATAGCTTTACTTGGGTCCATACTAACCCACTTCCTCTCATAATACGCAAGAACAACCATCATAGCCAGGACAAACATTCCACAATTCACCACCAAATGAAATGAACGCCTTCCAGGCATAAACACTCAAATAAGCAATATTGCACTTCTTTATACTCAGTCCAAATCTCCAATCCATTAAGTGACTACATGTCATACTTATACAATCTTCTCGTGGTTACACTCCCGCGACCTTCCACACCAGGTAACAGTCTGCACATCCGCATCACCGACCACACTAAAACTGCAAAACACTTCAAGAACCCATGACCAGGGTACAAAGCCTCTTTCACCGAATATCGATCTCAGGTGACACTAAAGATAACACCAGCTTACTCTGAATTTCCAAATCACTTTTTCTTGCTCATTCGAGCTCATGACATCCTTGTTAACACGGAACCGCAACCTCGATTCTTACTCCCAGTTACATACTGCTTACCGCACCTAATATGCCAATATGAGATAGCGCAAGAATTCCATCATAACTTCTGAACCACTAATAGGGTGAAAATTTCATCATATAAAAACCTTTTAATTACCTCAACTCAAGAGAACCACCTCAACACACGAGTGAACTACCACAACCACAATACATGCAAATCCTTAAGTAGTGGTCTAAACCACCATAAAACCTTTCGGGATCTGCCTACACTTGACAGGCCATAACATTCGAAAGCTTCCACCTAAAATCTATTACGACGGCCGACATACCTCGCACACACCGGCACAAACCACATGCATAACTTAATCACATTGAAGGAACTGATCACTGCCGTAAATGTGCCATTTCAACCATGGCTAATCAATCTATCTTCTTTTAATCATCTTTAATTTCCTCAGGAATAATAGTAACTTCCTTCAACTCATAGCAAACTCAACCCTTACTCATCCCGAGTGACATTGATTCACGAGACCATGCTGCCTAAATCCCGCAACCCGTCTCATACCCTCCTGATAATCATTCTACAACCCGTAGTTTATTTTTCTCACTCCTTCAATGCTATCCTGCATGCTGAAACATATCATAGAACACTCCAACCATTTTCCTTCTCAGGAATTACGCTGCAAAAGCTCAATTCTTAATCATACGGCTGCCTTTAACCCTTAAACGCCGCATTCTTAACTTTTTAATTCACTAGGACTGCTATTGAGAGTCACCCACTCTGACTGGTCTCGAATACAAGCAACTCCAAGGCTCTTCTAGCACATGAACACCTTTTTTAATGAAACACGTGACTGCGTCACTAACCTTACAACTCGCCTATGCCTTAAGCATAATAATGAATCTTTCAAAGCCTAACCCTGGTCCGACAGGGCCAACTTTTGCACAAATTTATCAAACCACATGCACAATTACCATTCTACTCCTTTCCCTTAGCTGAAATAACTTGCCAACACGCCGACAATCCGCAACCCTATGATAGCACAATCCTGCAACCCAACTGCAGGTGGTGGGACTCCCCCACTTAGCCCGAAGCTACTCCTTACACCACTCTAGACCCTGTTGAGATCCTTTCTCCTTTGCTAGCATGATCCTTCTCAACCAATCCGTCCAATCCTTCCAAATTCTCTTGCCAGCACTCCCTAAATACTCAAATTCCCTAGCATCATTCACACATTCTGCCTCCTACCGAATATCCACTAGAATCCTTCACAGGAACTTGCCAATCACACAACCGCTAATCTACTCACAGGAGATAACCAACCTGTGGAAATCACCAACTTAGACCTTCTAACGACACTGTACTGCACACCCTCTACAACACTAGTATCCCATCCTAAGCCTGTTCTCATTCACCAACTTTACCAGTCCGACCGCTCCTCATGAACATCTATTAAATGTGCTACAACATCTTCAGATTCACCGCCACATTGCGTCCTTCTTCATTCCTAACGACTCCTCCCTGTTGTACCCAACCTTCTGCCGAAATAACCCACATTTCAACTTAAGCTCGTAGAACAATCACCATCCACTAAAAATCTCAAACCTTCCCTCAAGGTAGGCAGCTATATTACCACTGAACTCTTGTGCTACCTGCCACTCTCCCACTTATTAATCTCATTCCTTTAAACAACTGCCTGATTTTATTTCCTTACACCTTGCCTCTTAGAAAAGGGAACCACCGCCTAGCACTTCTCACATGTCTTCCTTCGTCGCATGCTGTCCAATTCAATATCATTCTTTGCAGCTCTTACACCAGTAGATCACCGCGACTTCAAACTCTCCGAGGATCATCTTTCTCGAGCTGCCTTCATTAGAAATAACTATTCAATCCGAACCACCACACACCACAATCTCTATCAAACGCTTCTTCAATACTACTTCACAACACTCTGGCCCCATGCACCCGAATAAATCATGGCACTGACGAACTTAACACATTCTATTCGATCAAGGACGACGATAACACATCACAGGTGAATACTCCACCTTACTTGAAAACACCAAGTCTTACTACTTTATCAACCCCAACCGAAAATTCATAATTCAAATGCCTTTCTTCTGCCGGAACTAAAATACCGAAATCTCGAAATCACACTCTGAGAAGACCTCCCTTCAAGCCATTCATCAGGACCCAACATATGGGCAAGCATTCTATCATCATATCGACATCGCGCGATAACCAATCGTAAGCAGCATCACTACCTGAGCATAGACTTAAGGCTCTCAGAAACACAACTACTGAGATGAAACAACATATTATCCTTCCACAGGGCAACGACAATAACCTCAATCAGCTTCGCAGGGAAAAACATCCCGCACCACACCCATAGCACCATTTCAATTACTCAAAACCTTATTCATAGCAAGCGCTCCGCGACGCGTAAGATTGAGTAGGAATAAACATAGGCATAAGCCTAAAAGGAATTTAATCACACAATGAGGAATCCAGAAGGGAAGTACTCCTAACAGTCATGTAGCCTCTCGAAGATAAGTGCAGGCGTCTCCATACCGATCTGCAAGACTCTACTAGACTTTCTCATGACTCATGAGACCTAAGGGAACCTAGTGCTCTGATAACATGTTGTCACGACCCAAAATCTATTAAGGTCGTGATGGCGCCGGACACCATCTTCAGGAAAGCCAATCATTGATTAGTTGAAATAAATTCCTGTTTTAACATTTTATTGAAATCATTACCTCTAACTTATTACAAAATAACTAAACAAAATCCGTTAAGTATATACGAAGGTTTAAATATTCCATTTTTAGCAAATATAACCCAAACACATCCCAGAACCCAGTGACACAAGTACATGAGCAATTTCTAAGAATTTATACAATCATTACAAATCTTGTCCGAGATACAAAGTGGACAATGGAATTTGAAACAAAATGAATACAATACGAGAGAGACTCTGTGGATCGCCTCCAGATAATGAAGCTCGCCTAAGTCTCGAAACCAGTCACATCTCTATGAAGGTACCTGTGCAATAAAAATACACATCAAGTGTAGCACGAGTACGAAAATAACGTGTACTCAGTAAGTCGCCAGCCTAACCTCAGAGAGGTAGTGAGGAGAGGTCGAATTAGACACTTGCTAGAGGTCAATTTAGTATATTCAAGTGAGACACTAAGCATGAATGTCATAAGCAATTTATTAAAATCAGGAATAAATAATATCAACTCCTTCCACATTTAACACTTTAAATCTTCGTCAGTTCAGTTGAAAATTTAAATCATGATCAGGGATAAGAAACATCAGACTTATTTCACATTTTACACATCAATTCTCCTTCTATATAATTGGCCATTAAAACTTCCTTAGGCCGATAAACATGTATAAATCACAGCAAATACGCAGTAAATATCGTGCGCAAGCAATGTCGAGGGTCGACGGCCCGAACCAACATAAATATAAACTGTGCACTGCCGAGGGTCGAACGGCTCGAACCATAGATGCATCTATTTTCCCCGCTCGCGAATCAATCATGCGACGCGGGCAACATAATAATAATAAGGCTAACCTGCTCGCGAATCATACCTGCGACTCAGGTGCTCATATGTACACGTATTCACATAATAAATCTGCATTTTTATCAAGAAAACAGCTTCTCAGGAAATGATAAACTCCTCTTAAAGGAACACGAAAAATAGCATTTAAGTCTTTGTTTTGAAACTCATTTGCCAAGTTTAATAATATTCAATAAGATAACCTTATCAGGTAAATAATTATCCACGAGGGAAATTAATTCTCTTTCTAGATGATTAAGAAAATGAACTCTAGTCTTTGTAGATATTCAATTAATATTTTGATTATATTAGCAGTCTAACATTATTGGCAAGATCACAGGTACAACATGTAAGGCATGCTAGTGGGTCCTAGACTACCCGGACATGGCATAATAGTAGCTACGCGCGGACTCCCATCACCTCGTGCGTATGTAGCCCCCGCAGATAGTAGCATATACTTAATTAGTTCACTTAGGGATACAATTCCCCCTCACAAAGTTAGAAAGGAGACTTACCTCGCTCCAAAATTCCATAACCGGCTTCCAAGCCCTTCCGACGACTCCAATGGACGCACAACGCCCTAAAACTATCCAAATAATGAAAAACCAATGAAAATATACTCTAATATTTGCAACAATTCCAAATTATATAATTTCCCAACCCCGCTCAGTGAATTGACCAAAAATCCCTTGGGTCCATGTGCCCGGAATCCGAAATTTCTCGAAGATATATTGTACACATAGCTTTACTAGTTCAAATATACAATTTACTCTAAATTCCATGCTCAAATTCGTGGTAGAAACATTTCTAGGTTTTCTTCAAAAATTTCTCAATTTTCCCACAATTTTCATGCTTTAATCCATGCATATACCTTGTATTTAACTTGAGATGAGTGGGAATAACTTACCTTG